>CAJNOQ010000568.1:0-46499 GCA_905250885.1 Didymodactylos carnosus | reverse complement strand
GTTTTGAATTTGATCATATCCTTTATTTTCTCTGGATATGTCGACCTTAATACTGTACAGAAAAAATGAAAAAAATACTTTCTTTTTTCGATTATGAATCATTGTATTGAAAAAGAAAGTATTTTTCATTTTTACTGTATAGTAGTTTTATGTTGAAAATGACTGTTTAAAGTTGAAATATCCGGAGAAAATAAAGGATATGATGAAATTCATAACAGCTGCATTATCAATCATGTTTTTAAAAGATACATGGAATGAATAGTATTTGTTGTTTTTGTTCTTCTTAGATGTTGCTAATAACCACCTCGTCGATTTCACATCATCACCTGTCGCCATTCCATCACAGACTCATGTGACACCTGATGTTGAAACAACTCGTTTCGATTCTCGTACATCAAAAGCTTTTGCTCGTTCCCAATTAGCGAAGCGATTTTCATCGGCGAACACTCAACCTTATCAACGACATATACCTGTGCAGTCTTTGTCCAATACAAACATTGTATCTGTCAATAATCCAACAAGTCAAGATCAATCGTCCTTAGCTGCTACGGTAGCAGCTAGTGTCGCTGTATCAGTCACTCAACCATTTTTAAAATTACACAGTGAGTTTGAACAAAAAGTCAAATCGGTTTTAGACAAAATTCAAGGTAAAGAAAGTTTTGTCTGCGTGTAGACGGATAAATGTGCATTTTCTATTCTCATTTAGATGGCACAACCGTTGTTCATCCAACATTGGTACAACACGAGAAACCCATAGTTGATCGTTTTCAACAACAAATGAATGATTGCATCGATACAAGAATGAAATATATGGAAAAAGTTCAAGAACAACAACAAATTGTTCTAAAAGAATTAGTTCAAGTTATTGATCAAAAAAAATATCAACAACAAACAAACACAAAATCACCGAAACAACAATATTCACCTGATTACAATACGAAACTCTCATTATCGACATCGAGAAAACAGGAGGATAATCAACAATTGACTAGTGAGTACAGCTGGAGACGTTTCAACATCTTTATACACATAAATTCAATCTGTTAGCATCAAGGGTAAAGTGACAACGTTTTTCCGTTTCATTCTTGTAATTTAAACAATACAAATTCGATGTTGACTAAAGAAACTGATTTGAATATTTTTATTTATTTATATTCTTTAGATCACACTGCCGCCGTTGATCAATTGGGATTTTTAAACACTCTAATCAATCCGTCACCTCCCACTTCGCCACCAGTACGTCTTCATTCATTAAAAACAACCAGTCACAAAACTCATCGTTCATCAAAAAAGGTTCATCAGTCCCAACCCTCAGCTGCTAATAATACAAAACGTCTTCGCGTCGGCCGTCCGTCAACTGGCCAAACTCAACGTCATCGCAAATCTCCTTCACCGCCTTTACTAAAAACAAAATTCAACGTTCATCGATCCCTCTCACCCCCATCGAATCTTTATCCCTGTTCGGTTTGTGATCGATCAAAATCTCGTTCGCCATCACCATCGGACGCCTCACATCCACGACCCTACATTCCATTACCATTTCAAGATCATTCTCCACCTGAACGACCGCATACATCACAGACAATGCATTCGGATGGATTTATCCCCCACGATACCAGAGTAAGAAACATTTAATCAAGATTGATCTCTCATTAAATTCAAATGCACCTTTATTTTAGCCCATTTATTCAGCTATTGATGAAACGTATTTACCATTCGATAAATATTTAAACAATAAGGATGCACCTACATTGCATGAACAACGAAAAGTACAAGATGACGATAAATCATCAAATTTACGTTTAATGTTAACCGAGTTAGAAGAAGCAAAGCTAAGAATTGATGAAAACTATTCAACGTTAGAAAGACGAAAAAACGATCCGTTATATTTGACACATCTAGAATTAGAATCAAAGGATAAAGCCAGAATTTATCGGTTGGGTAGGTATAGTACGGGCTGATAAGTAAACATGGTCCACTCTAAAGATTATTATCGTTTTAGTTGATCGATGTGTTAAAACAGTAACGAAGCAAGTTCAAGAAGAAGTTAGTCACAATTTAGAATTGGAAGAAATCGCTTTTAGAGAACAAACGGAAAAAGAACGGGAATTACAACAGATGAATAAAAAACAAACGAAGAAAATATTTTCATCTCGTACACAATTAGCATTCGATCGACATTTAACACTGAGAGGGCAACAGAATGTTTCACCACGTGACACAGGTGGTGTGAAAGTGCCATATAGTGAAGAATTTATGCAAAGTGTTTATGGACGATCGTTATATCAACGAATTAAAAAAGAAGGAAAACAACCGTATTTAAAACTGAAAGGAATTAAACAACAACCACAAATTCAAAAACAACCACATCAGATCGATTACATACCAGTCAAAGAAAAAGTATGAGAGGGTGCAAATAAACAAGAAAAGATTCATTATATAATTTTCTATCATCAAACAGTTAAGATAAAAATATCTGCTTGTATTCTACGAATTTCTCTTTTCAGAAGTCTCCGTCTGCCACAATTCTTAATCCTCCATTGATTGTTCAACGTCAAACTGATCCACCTCAAATCGATCATAGTAGTGAGGCAACAGTTCCCTATCAATTATCTCGCAATGCCATTTTACTTGCTCGACCACAAGTTCGCGACACTAGAATTCTTCAACCAAACTATATTCCGTCCACTAATCAACCATCCACATTAGAGAAAAAACTCACCCAAAATGTTTTACCAGCTGTTGATATTTTACCTTCATCATCGAAAAAAGTTCGATTTGGACAAAAAACGGAAACAATGAGACACGATCAAGATGATGATGACGATGAGGAAGAAGATGGACAAGGTGTGCATTTACCAGGCTATCAAACAGATTTTGGTCCACCCTATGATGGAGTCAAATTTCCTCCAACTGCACAACAGGATCAAGGTTATCAGGATAGAAAATATGATCATTTACACACAGGTAGGACTCGTAATAGAATCGAATCTACGGTGTTAAAGTATGTTGATCTAATTTAGGTACAGTTGATTGGTTAGAACAAGAACTGATCGCTCGATTTATGTCTCAGTTGCAATCACGTGATCCACAACCACCGTCAGTTAAGAAACGTCACGATTCACTCACATCGTCGGAATCGAGTGATCACAGTCTTCATTGTCGTTTACTCGATGTACTGGGCCAAGATGGATTTCGTTTGTTTGTCGACATGGGTCAACCCATTGATCAAGATCTAATTCAAGCTTTGACGAGAGAAGTTTTAGAAGAAAGAATTGCACAAATGATTGGATATCATACACCACGTGAGAGTATTCAACTCGTACAACAGCCTATACCACCGCAGCGAACAATCACTCCAGTAACAACAATAACAACAACAAATCATCATTACGATGATGGAGTATCTACACCACAACCAACGCCACCTCATTCACCGAGGGTACCTGTTCAACCACCAATAGTTCACACACCAGAAATAACGGGTATGAATCTTGTTTATCGAATGAGAAGAATTTTTAAGAGAATTTCATCATGAAAACTGTTCTAATTACGTTAGAAATCATAATTTTCAAATCTATTCTTCGTTTAACAATGTCTCATTATCTAAGAGGTACTAATCTGAACTAAATATTAATAATTTGATAAAGCTTATTTAGAATATTTAGTATTTACTTCTCTTTTCATAACAGATGGGTAGTCATGTGTGAATAAAATACACACACTAATAGAGAATAAGAGTGGTATGCCATTAATATTATCTATTTATCAGTCAGATTGCGTATTGTACGAATTGAAGGGCTTTATATATTATCAATATCATCTTAGTTTTATTAAAATATAACTCTTATAAGTCTTATGTTCCTTTATTTGTTTGTTTTTTAATGGTTCCACTATTGAATCTGGCTGCTATTGCCATAGCTTTTAAACGTCTTCGATATGATTTTACTTTTGTTTGACGTTGTTGTAGATCTTGTGTTGGCAAGTTATTTGCTGATAGTATTTTTTCTTGCTTTTTCGATGCAGAATCGGTAACAGATATCACATTCTCTGTAGCTCTTTTGAGTTTGTATATAAACTCTGGCGTAATAGAATCTGGATCATTCAATAATGGAAAATAATGTTTGTCGTCTAAAGTAAAAGTGTTTTACAAGTCATATATCGTTCTGAATAGTTGGTTCTTACCATCAATTGCCATTAGTATGAGATGTTCTCGTTGGGTAAATAATGTTTGACAATTTAAATTCAAATTTTTTTCGTCCATCAAACGTTTAGGTTCGCTTGTGAATAAATTACAGAAATCAAATTTAAAACTGTATTCCAACTCACATTTATTACGGATATAATCTATGATGTGAGCTAGCTAATAGACAAAGCAAAGAGTTTATTTAAATATTTTTGTTCTACTATTTCGTAAAATAAGACTAAAAAACAGTAAAGGGATGGACACAATAGAGGACCCCCTATGATAGAAGATCCCCCCTCCCTGTTGCAAGACCCCTCTTGAACTCATAACGCAAAAACCACGTTAGAAGACCCCCTTCTTTTATCGATTTTTTGACCGAAAATATGTTGATTTTGGGTTCAATCAAACACTAATCTTTGCGTGCGTCTTTTTCCTCAGCTGTTCCCAGGCTGAATTCACCCGATCGGATCCGATATTCGGAACCAGGCGGACCTGCTAATTTCCGGTGACCGGAAATCAACGAATCCTGTGATATGCACTTTATTTTTTTTCCTTTCTTTCCTGTGCGCATAATATCACCGTTTTGTTTCACGACAGGATCTAAATACGACCCTACAGAAAATGAAAAATGAGAAGCTGCTCTTCTCAAATTCTTAACGATTTGAGTCAGCTCACACTGTTCAATGGACGTGTTGTACACGTCCTAGCTAACAGGTCCCTCCGCTCTCTCGAATGAACAGAGAGAAGAACTACTAGAAAATGAAAGAAAACTTTAAGACTATGTTTAACCTCAAAATTGGTCACATTCTGCCAAATCCAGCGAAATCTGATTCATCGGCCGGAAGGTCCCGGAAGATGTCGGATTCGGTCGAATCTTTTCCAACAACTTCCGACACGGATTCCGAGCCAGGGATTTCCGGTATGGTTGCTGCCGGATTTTACCAAATTTCGACAACTTTCGGCATGTTCCGATGTTGGATCCGGCAGGTTCAGTCAGGATCCTGACGCCGGAATGGACGACCTGGGTTAGAGTGAATATATAGCTGTTAGACAAAAAGAAGTGTGAGCTTACACAGCTTTGTACACAATGCGAACTCTCGATCAAGCGATTTCAGCTCAAAATCGGCTTTTTTTAGGGACGCTTTAGAAGACCCCCTTCAAAGTTATGAGTGCTAGGACTCGATATACGACCCGGATCCTCTGTTGTGTTCATCCCTTTATCTTTTATTGTTGTACTTCATATCTACAAATATCTTTATTTGAACATCGTCCTGAATTGCTATTATAGATAGTAAATTTCACGCCTAATTTACCTTCGAGTTAAAGTTGACAATAAGTGTTTTCTTTTCGCCATAATGAATTTGAACAAACATTATAAATAGTTAAAAAGAAGAGCAGAAACAAGAATGTAAAATCATGTATCTAAAATTTAATATGATCGATTGAGTAGAGAAACAATTGTTGTGATTGAAAAGGGAGAAAGACAGAGAGATAGAACAGGAAACTCATTTATTATTTTTGATAATAATGTAAGAATTGTCTAGGCAAGGAAAAAGTGACAAAGAAAAGAAAAATAGGATATAAGTATAGTATGCTTGTCAAACTATAGTTTTTATTATCGTCTGTATATATTCTATAAAAATACAAAAGGAAAGAATATTTCTATGTTAAAGTTTTATGTTCAAATTGTTTTGTTTATGAAATTTAATTAATGTTTGTATCCACTGAGAAAGATTGAACTATCAATCGAAGCGTTTGGAATAAATAAAGTTAATACAAAGAAAAAGTACTCATTAAAATTAAGAACAGGAAACAACGTTTGAGAATCGAAAAAACTATTCAATTGAGATATTTTAATAACTTAAATATTTGATGTTGCAAATAGGAAATAACTTTTATTTAATAAAGTCTATCGTGCTCATCATTGGATTCACATTTTATTTTAGTTCAGAGACAAAACTAGATAATATCGACTTGTGCTTTAATCTATTGCTTGATATGCAACCATCTTAAGAATGATCATCATCAAATGAATTTCAAAACGCTTATTAAGAAGAAATTTTGCATAATACGAATATTTCTTTTTTTAAATAATTCTCATTTTTAATTGGATGAAGAACATTATTTCATTGTTATGCTTTTTATCATATATGTTATTGTTCATTTTTATATTGTTTTAGGTCAAGAAATATCGTTTGAGAGTGAATCAGCTTCGACACCAAGCAGCGTTACACCACACGAATATAGCGATCGTCCATTACCTCAGAATCAAATTCATGATGTTCACACACCAGATAGAACAAATTCCCCTTCACCACCCACTACTCCTCAACCCAGTGTGCCAGTTGTTCAACCACTTCCAACACGAGTTGAAAAAAAGGATGCATCGACAATGGCTGCTGTGGAAATTCCACCTCCAACTGTCAAAGTACCTCCTCCACCAATTCCAGTCATCGTACCACCACCTATCAAGCCCGTCTCACCTTCACCGTCTACAACAACCTTATCCACATCACCGACTCCGACAATTTCAACGCCAACATCTGTTAGTACACCCTATTCATTAGATGATAGTCCATTTAGGTAAGAAAATATACTGTTTAATATCAAAAACAAATTTGTTCACTCAACATGTTTATGTATCCTATTGTTTGAGATACGCCTTTATCTTAAATACTTAAAAGTGATAATGAGGTTAGTATATCGTCTTTTTTGTATTTATTAGAGATGAGACAGTGTATACTTTTTTTATTTGAGTTTATATGCATATGATCGACGTTTATCTTCAGCGAAGTTGTTACCTTTCAAAGAGAAATGTTTATGATATTCATTTTGAGTGTTTTGAATCATGTAGAAAAACAATCAATTCATCTTTTATATATTTAGAACATGTTATATTTTTTTAATCAAAAAATGTTCTAAATGTAAAATAACTCACACACACGCTGATAAATAAGTTGCTTGTCGTGGTAATGGTAGAAGTTTTATTAATTTTAGATATTCATCTAGGAAGTAAGAAATGCCGCTCGATGTCTTTAATTATTGGCTTTTTATTTATAAAATCATTGTTTTTTTTTTCTGTTCTACTGATCATACATTTTTTAAAATTGTACTTAATTATTTTTTTTCAGTGATCACGCTTGGTTTGAACACCACAGTGAAGGTCAAATAGATGAAACACCACAAACCGATTTAATATTGAAAAAAGCTCGTCAACGTTTACAACAACAAAGAAGTTACGATGTTTTTTCATCATCTTATCATAATAATGGTGATCATACATTATCAGCTGGAGAAATACAACAACCATCACCAAACATAACCTATAGCGGCAGTAAATGTAAATTGAATAAAATTTAACTTTCATAGAAAAAGCTCTATAATACTCTAAGCTAGATAAAATAAGGCTCAGTCATTAAACTATTTTGTTATTTTTAGATGCTACTAAACCTCATCCAATCATAACAACAGGGATTACAACTACAGGTGATGATACCACTCCACCGTCGGATGATAGTAATCATTCAAAAAGTGAAGGTGAAATCTCGTCCAGTATGATAATGAATCAACAATCTCAAATTCATATTCGAATTCGAAAACCAAAACAAGGTTTTGTTGCACAATCATCATATAGAAAACATCATCGAAATAAAGAGGAGAAAAAAGATGACTCTTGATATCTCTTTTTGTAGGTTTTGCATGTTAATGTTCATTTTGTATAAGCTAAATTAGTATGTATCTTTTATAGAGTAAAAATGAATAGTTGATATTTTTCATATATGTCTCTAGTATGAGATGTGTTCCTGTCGTTTACTGATACGTCAAAATGAGATTGGGTTGTGTTAGCCGATAAGAACGATATTTCTATGATTTGTTTCGAAACATGTTACTGGTATTGAACAATGCTTCAAATTATCTTCTGGCGTCACGCTAGAAGATACCGGGCGTCAGTACATTAAAGATAAATCTGTTCTAAAAATAAAAAATATTTTAGAGGATTCAAATACCGTATGGTCATTTTACAAAATGAATTTTATTGCACAAGAGATTTATCAGTAAATCGGATTGGTGTGATATATTTTCATATTTAAGAAGAAACTCGACCATTTTTTAGTTAATGGAGAAATAGAGTGGAAAAACATAAAAAAGCAGCTCAAACATTGATTGTCACAGTAATGGTAATCAATTTGATTTTCTTGTTTATTTTTCGTTTTATTAATTGTTTTTATTCTTTTCAAATTTGTTTCTGTTTGAAAATTTTTACTTTGATGATGGGTGCGTGCGTAGTAATTATCAATGTTATTGCGTTTTTCATCATAAAAATATCCATTTTTTCTATTTAGTCGTTTATATTAGCCAAAAATATGATCCTGTAACAAAAAACGAGAATTCTCGAGTGAATGCTAAATAGTTGGTGCACCACATCACTACGCAAAAAATTTGATCAAAAGGTCAAAACTTTCAGACGCAGACTACCATCTGTGTCCATGCAAAAATTTGCAGCCGATTAAGCAAAATATTTGAGCTCGAAGAAAAATTAATAAAAGACGGTCAATTAATACGTTGCTTACACGAAAATATAAGATATCGTATAAAAAAGCCAACATAGGATTTTTACGTGAACAATATCCTTTTCTCTTCTGAATTTTCAAATGAATGAGTACTCTTTTTTTCCATTAGAAATTTAGGAGTATAATTTTGTTTTTTCACAACCATCGACAAGAACGTTGGTCCTGTCCTTCAAAACACTATTTCCTCTAACATTGTTTTTCAGATTAACGAAAGTTTACCACACAGACTTAAAAAAATCCAAGGAGAAAGGAGAAAAATTTCAGGAAACGAAAATCCTACCCTCCTGATCGTATACACTGTATGTAATCCAGGTAAAAAGAAAAAATGGAGCTGTGGTCCTACCACATCCAAGCACAGCTTTAAGAATCCACAGATAAGAATATAGAATTTGAGAACAGAAGGAAAATTTATCAAGTAAACATGGTTGTCGAAACTTCAATGAAAGATATAAAAATGCGTATGTTAGAAAGCAGCCTATGTTGAGCTGATAGTCTCATGTGTGAAACGAAATAGTCAAATTAGAAAGATGCACAAAAACTTGAGAATAAAGACTATTTTAAAATAATTTGAATATCTGAAAGAATTGTGGGTTCATAACCCAAAAGGATAAAAAAAAGATGACGAGATATAAAACGAAAAAATGATTATAATACTCGCAGTGATGTTACATCGGAGCCAATCTCTGTCAGTGATTACCATTCTATTGCTGTGAAACATAAACAAAAGAGTTTAAAAGTTCTTTGATTATAAATAGTTATAACTGGAGTTAAAACATTTTACCGTGGTTTCACGTTAACTGAGCAATGTTCACCACATCTTTTGTTTAACAAGAGCATAGCGAGATGAATATATTGACAAAAGTAGAGTCAACAAAAGCAGCATGCGAAAATAAAGTCACAATTCGTTTTGTGAGAAGAGCAGAATCTCACGAATAGACAATAAAAAAGACTGTATTTCATTTTGTTCCTTTTTGCCTGTTTATAAGATTCTACTCTTTTTCTCTGTTCTTTTTGAACCAGTTCGAATGATATTTTTAACAAATTAAGACTCTCTTCCAGAAGTTTTTGCCAAAAAAATCGAGTTTCGCTAGAGGACAAAATAGAATATCAAATGGTCTTCTATGTTGGTAAAGGGTATAAAGTAGAATTTGTTCGATTAGCAGAAAATCAGCCAATTTGTTTTCAATGCCATCAATAATAGTTAGATGATTTACAAAGTTTCTTGTATCTTTGCGATATTCTAACAATGAATGTTATTCATAATTGTTATGTTGGACACTCGAGTGGTTTATAACTAGATGAATGGCATATACAAATTTTGTACATTAAGTCACCGTGCGAAAACTAATATGAATACCTCATACGTCCCGGAAATCTGTTACAATTATGATATTGAACTCTCATTAACATTTCACAAACGACACCGCAAAAATGTTGTGGATCTTGAAGAATATCTTGCATGCGTCGATAAAAATATTTTGAAGATTGTTCATCGCACAAATAATGTGTGTCCATCCTTGATAGATGCTTTTTTGTAACACTATTTGACGTCTAGAATTTGGACACATACACTTCCAAAACGTTTGATTAGAAATACTGATCCGTAAACTGTCATTCCATAAAACTTCATTCATAAAACAAACATACCAATATGAGATTAACACTAGAACGCCCAGAAATTTTCATGACCTAGAACGCCCAAAGCGGTCATTTTGACCATTACTGTTTTTTTCAAAAATTTTATACTTAAAAATGGTTCTGAATTAAAAAATGAATTAAAAATTCTGTAAAAAATAATTTTTGTGCGACAAATTAAAAATTATGACATAATTTATTTTTGTTTGTTTATTAAGTTTATTTTATTAAGGATAAAAGTCAAAAAACGGTCAAAATGACCGCTACGGGCGTTCTAGTGTTTAAAGAAAAAAAAGAGTTTACTAACAAGCGTTCACTTTTGGACAGTTTTCTTCTATCATATAAAAATGATGAGAATTTATAGACGAATTAACATTCATTTCTTATAATGTTCTGCTTGAATGAGTCACTAATGTAATTTTACTTATTTTTTTTTTGTCACAATATGTAAGATAACTTTGATCGATTGAAAGGATAGTAAAAGAATCGATTGTTGTTTCATGGTCTATATAAGACAAACGCGAGCAATATGCTCGAAAAAAAAGTTTTTCTGTTTTTACATATTACTTATTATTTTTTTTATATCACTTTTGTATTCATTTTTATTCGGTTCTATTTACTACTCTCTAGTTTATTCACAATGTTTTTCTTCACTATCAAATACTAGTGAAGATATTAGTGAAGAATATGTTTCTTTTACTTCACCTCATCTAGAGTTTAATTGTTCAACATGGTTATATTTTAATCAACGTTCTCAAATTTGGTACTGTTGGGATGATCATAATCGAAATTATTTTAATCGAAAATGGTTATCTCGTTGGTGGAATGTTGAGAATAATAGAATTGAACATCAAAATGGTTGCATCTATTATTTAATAAAACAGTCAGAAATCTTTCATTTAAATTTATCACTTCAATCTGTTTATAAAAATTTTCTAAAATCTTATCCTTACTATCCCATCATTGTTTTTCATGAAGGAGATTTAAGTGAGAATGATCAACAACAATTATCCATTAATATTAATGATATACCGATTACATTTGAACAAATTAAATTTGTTCCATCAAAATGGCAATCTGTACATACAACATGGTATTCGGGCTATTATCATATGTGTCAATTCAATGCCATAATGTTACATAAACATCCTCTAATTACCTATTTCGACTATTATTGGCGTCTAGATTCTCATTCGTATATTATGACAAATATTAACTATGATTTATTTGATTTTATGAGAATAAATCATTTAAAATATGGTTTTATAATGGTGGATGAAGATGCTGATCATTATTTAACAAATCTTTGGGAAACATTTACAGATTATTTAAAACATCATTGTCTTTCACCATCTGAAAATATTCGTCAAGCTCAAACAAATTTTTTTGCACAATACAATATGAAAATAATTTACAATAATTTTTTTATTGTTAAAACTGATATATGGCAACAACCACAAATCTCTAACTTTTTATCTCATCTCGATAAAGTTGGTGGTATTTATAAATATCGTTGGGGTGATGCTCCTATTCATACATTGATAATATCACAATTTCTAAATCGAAATGAAGTTGTTCGTTTTCGTGATATTGGCTATTTTCATAAACAAGAATTTGTTTGTCCAAATACAATTACGTCTGAATGTAATCCGAAAGAGTATTTTCTATATAAAAATGAGAGATATCATCACTATAAACAAGGATGTAATTCACATGTGATTACATATCCATTATGCCATTATTATCCAGAAAAATTATAATAGAAATCGATAATTTCCATTGTCATAATTGACTATCGAATATAGAAAGTTTTGCATAGCAAAATTTTTTATCTTTTGATTTATGAAAAAGACATTGTACGAATAAGAAGTAGAAAAAAAAAGTTGTTAACATTTAGTGTAATTTATTCTGATCTACATAGTAGATACTAAATTAAATAAGATGAATAATTTTGTTTTCATTCTACTGTTTATTAATAGTTTAACTCTCTAGCTATTGTTAGTCAAAAGTTGTTTAAAAAATGGCATTTGTGAGCACACAGTAATAAATCGCTTAAGAATCCAATATTTCTAAAAATGGGATAAAATAACTGCTAATAGTAACCTTTTGGGAAAGCAAGTACAGGGTTTTGTAGCGCTTGAAAATCTCTATCAAATGATCTATTCCTTCATGATTCCCAAAAAAGCGAGAACTTACACCTAAAAGTGTACGACACCAGAGTGACGCTAATTAGCACTTAATAATTATAATCTAATACCTTAAAAAAGTTTTATGCCATAGGCATACCATTGAAAATGTTCTCTACAAACTGATCAAGTTTGAGGGTATGTTTGGGAGAAGAACACCTTCCCCTTAAACTTGGCGAATGATCAGCGTTTAGTGAGAGCTATGATCATGATTTGCTATCATGGTTCTTGAATCTAGAGGATAACATACTTTGAGCGGATGTTGCTAAATTTGATTAACTGAAATCGAATAGAAAAGGGGATGTATTCTTCTTTGTCTAATACATTTTCCAATTTTAATAAATGTTCACTATCTATTTGTTAATTTTCTCTTCTCATTAAACTTTAATTCAATGCACACGTATGTAGGGGGCATTAGGACACCAGATTTTATTTCAAATAAGATGAAAATCAAGAATATTTAACAAAACTGGAATGAAAACTAAATAGTATACATCATTTGATATAAGCTTTATTCTTTCAGAATACATACACCTTCTCATGCTTACCGATTTTCAATTCCAAAATGCTCATATAGATACAGTCTTTTCAAAAAAATCTGTTATTATATAACCTTTGGATGTTTTAGTAACAGGGTTTGATGTCGTATTCGGTAATGACTAAAAGCCTAGAAAAGTTTTTAATGCTCCGAATCCCTTTCAGACGAGTTTTGGAGAATGTCACCACATGAAACCTCTAGAAGATTACGAAAGCTCATCAGCCTTTTTAGATATTTAAATGAACAGAAAAGGATTTTCGAAAATGGGCATCCAACCGTGTTAATTTACTAAAACATCCAAAGGTGTTTTAAGGACGGTTCCTAAAACATGCTAGATTCAGAAATCATTGTCAAAAACCTTTAGCTCTCGTAAACTCTTTTTATTACGGTTTTCTAGTCTAAGTTTTTCTCTAGAGACTCCATCAATAAATTAAATTTAAATTATAGCCTATTGTATTCTATTATCGTCCCTTGGACACTTTTATTTAAAGTTGTAGTCTTACTACAGCAGTACATTTCACTTGCTATTTCGGGTTTGGAAACGATGCGCACGAACAATGTTACGCACGGAACAATGTGCACAGGAATTTTTGCGCATGGGGAATGTTGAGGTGCAAGAATGCTTGCTACTGAAATTGTCATTTCTTCGTGCGCAAAAATCCACGCGTGTCACTCTGATGCGTAAGATATCTGTGCGCATTGTTCCGCGCGTAAGTTTCCTCGTGTGAGAGTTTTCGTGTGTACCATTGTTCGTGCGCATCGACCCGGAATCCGCTATTTGATTCTATTCGAATCAAGAGGAAGTGAAGCAGCACGAAACGCATTTTTAGAACATGTAGCTACAACAGACAATAACTCCAGTTTTTTCAAGATATTCTATACATTGTTTCCTATTGACAAGACTAGTTGAAGAGCCATGCTCTGCTTTGACGACCATACATCCTTCCTGAACTATTTCATAATCCATTTTTCTCTATTTAAAGTAAAAACTGCTGTTATTCGAACGAATACGAACACAAATGACTGATAAACGAAGATAAGAGTATATATAAGACTGATCTTGTTCTTGACCTCTTGTCAGCAGATAGCTGATGTACCAAAGTATCAAAACGTTTTTTTTTAAAATTGCCTGTTAATTAAATATAAACAATTTTCAAAAATACTGCTCATTATCAGAGGTGTAAAATCTACTCGTAATAATGAAAAACTTCCCTCGACGGAGTATTTCTAAAGAATTTCTCACTAATATGAGAAATAATGTGAGAAATTCAAAGCTTTTCTAAAAAATTTGTCCGAATCAAAGACTTTTCCCCAACGGACGTTGGAAGTAACGAGTATATTCTGCACCTTTGCTCATAACTCAAGTAGAAAATAGAATCAGAGTTTTCATCTCGCTATCTTTTTATATTAAGCCAATGGTGGTGATAGTGTATTTTGACTGCTAGATGATATTGAAGTTTGTTTATTTGTCGATGCTGATAATTGACTGGTGATAGCTGCTGTTTGTTTTAAACATTCAGAGCAGTACCATTTTCCTTTGGGCGCTACTTGTATATTTACACACCGATAATGAAACCATTCCCGCGTACACAACGGATTATCACAGGCAATCATTTCACCATAGGACATTTGGTTGCAAAAACAATAACGACGATCATCAACTTGACCAGATGATCCACTGTAATTAGCTGAAAATAAAGCATGAAGATTATTATATAAGAAACATTTCATCATCTTACCAGTCAGAATATTTGCTGCTTGATCGAAATCATCCTCAAATGATAGTTGATGTTGCTGATGTTCGATTGAATTTGAATTTGTATTAAAATAATCTTGAGTCGTTGATAAAGCAGATTGAAGATAAGAACTGGATGATTCGTCACTATCAGACGATGGTAATATGAGATGGGATGAATCAGTCAAATAGAAGTTGTTTATGTTTGTCGATGGTGTGCGTGTAGTACTGTTACGTTTACGTTTTGTCGGTGTTGATGTACCGTGAAGACGTTTACGACCACGAGTAGACGTTGATGGGAAGGTGATAGATTGACGAAAATATTTCCGAGTCGATGATGCACCTAAATGAAAAGTAACATGGATTTATAGTTTCTGGTATTGATGAACAGAATACCTGCTGATGGCCGACTCGCTTGTGTTAGTGGATAAGGTGAATACGTATGAGTTAATGTGCCAATATTTGAATATTCGTCAGTAAAATCTTCAAATATCTCAAACAATGGATCTAGATTAAATTCATTTGAACCAAGAATTGAATTGTAAAAATCAGCATGCAATAAACCACGTCCTAAAATCATAAACAAAAGAGATATATTGTATAGTCAGCAATAACATTTTTGTAATTTCACACATTTAACATTCAACATTAACTCATATCAGACGCGATTAAATATATCTCTTAGGCATATTATGATTGCATTTTCTTTTATGAATCTTTATTACTAAAAAATCCGTCTTATGCAAGACGTGGCCTAATGACATAGTAAACGATTTAAAAAATTCTAGTAGAAAAACAAGTTTTTTACTTAATATATAACGTCTTTTATTAACTAAGAGTTCATCTAATCCAGTGAATATATCTAATTCATTACTGGTACATTAAGATTATTAGTGATAAATCAATTTATTTTCAGTTTTACATTTTTCATTTCAGATTCTAAGCTCACATCTTATCATATCATGCAATCACTTGAACTTCATAAATTCTACATTTCTTATCTTTGACACAAAAAAAATGAACATACTAAATATTCATGCTTCTTTTATTCTATAACTGACGAGGGAAGTATCCCAAGTTTCAAATCGTTTTTTCAATGAGACTAGGTAGACTATATGTAGGTAGACTATATGTGATAGCACTGATTCCGAATATGAACACCGAAGTTGCTCCTAGACTTTCATTGATCGATTTTCTGAAAATTGAGTCTTCAGAAAATCATGAATCGAATCCAGAAAATTTTTTTGAATTTTGTAGAGGACACAAAAGTGTCTAGATTCCATACGTTTTAATTTTTTAAAACAAAAATCACGCAGCTTAAGAAAATTTCCCAAAAGAGTGACTACGCTGTTTTTGATGGAAAAATGTTGCATTAGGATACTTTGCAAAAATTATAGCACCGTTCAATGATATTTTGAAATACTAAAACTTATGTAGATAGTTTTGTGTCCTCTACAAAATGGCTGATTCAGAAAACTTTTCTGGATTTGGTTCATGGATTTCTAAAGACTCAGTTTTCAGAAAATCGGTCACCAAAAGCCTAGGAGCAACTTTGATGTTTATATTCGGAATTAGTGTCATCAATTACATATAGTCCACCTAGTCTCATTGACAAAACGATTTACAACTTGGGGTAGTACTTCCCTTGTGAGATAATTGATTAGAACTAGTCACTATGGTCTTTTTTTTCAGTTTCCATTCAGAACTGAGGATATAACTAGTACTTTATAGAGATAAATTTTGTCTATTGATCTGCCATGCAACTGCTGTTCTATTCCATCTGTCTTACCTTTTCTCCATCGTTGGACAACGACATTTCTATTAGTCTTAATCTAAGATAACAGACAAAAGTCTTGTTTCTAACATCTTCAGGACAAGAAAATACTAGCCACGTTCACTTTGTTTACACTAACATTCGATAAGATAACTAACCCTATTTTCCTCTTTGAAAGAACAATGTAAAAATTCGCAATCACAGGGAACAATTTACAAGACGGCATAAGTCGGATATGAGTTAGCTGGATTTATTTCTCTTAAAATATGACAGACGCTAACATCTAAAAATTAAATTTGATTTTACGACAGATACTTTTGAGATGAACCAACGTTCGTTAAATAAACCTCTATAATGTCTAACGTCGTGTGATATCTAGTTCACTTTTTTTTCATTACTCACTATCATAAATATTGTTTGTATTTTCATTTTCATTAAATCCTTCATTTACACCTAAAAAATAAAAGTTATCAGAATATAACATCAGTAAAATGATCCAGTAACTGAGTTCCAGTTAATTTATGTGTTTAAGAAATAGTACTTTTTCCAAGAAAGGCTAATGTGTTGAGTATTAATCATTTAGCAATCATATTGAAATCACTTGTTTGATTGTCAAATAGTTTGTCTTATTTATTTATGATGAGTAAAAGTACAAAATTTTAATAAATACATACGTTTTTCCAATGTTTCAGTAATTCCCGAATAATCTGCCTCTAGTTCCATTTTAAATTTATTTAAATCATGTTCTAATTTTTTATAATATCGTTCAATCTAAATGATATCGAAAAAATAGCATTGATAGATAGTTATTTAACATAGGATTAATATGTGGAATCTGTTATTGTATAGATCGAAAGGCTAATATTACAGATAGTTAGTTACAGTTCAAATATCACTCTGATAAATAAAATTATTTTATATGAAAAAATTATAGAATTATTTGGGCGGGACTTCACTTGAGTGTGTCTCATTTGGGTGCGTATTTTCACCCGCCGGACTCCCTCCCATTCGCTTAGCCCATTTGTGTCTGTCATCAGTGTTTGTTATTAATTCTTAGTGGCTAGTAATCTTTTATTTCAGGCATTCCATTTCTATCAACATATTTAGTACAATCTACCTATGATGAACTAATTGATTCGACACCATTACGTGTACGACAAAAATTTTTGGTCAAAATAGTCGAACAAATAATAATATTGAATCACGATATTTTAAACTATTACGTCTACTACAAACACAATCGACTGTATGGTGATTGATTGAAATACGTCAAGCATAATATGTCTTAGCCCAACATGATATCAAAGACTCAACAGAAGGGTACAACGTATAACAGATGATTTTAGTCTAGGTCTAGTCTAACTCAACCTTTAGATTATGTTTTTTGACAGTTGGAAGATGTTGTGCTGCTGCTAAACGTGTATAGCAGTTCTTCCTCTTAAAATGAAATTCCATTGTCAAACTAATGCTCACAAGCTTTTGGAAATTAAAATAAAAGATGACTAACCACTAAAAATGAATAACAAACAGTGGTGACGGAAACGGTTTGAAAGTATCAAAATATTTTCAAGAATGAATGGTGTAATTGAAAACGCATCCAATTGAGACACACTAAAATAAGATGCTCTTAAATGAGAATGAGACACACTCATATGCCACTCTTCTGATTATTCGCTGTTGTTCATGAACTTATTATCAGCCATTTAATGAAGACTTCAATACTTTTTTAATAATAGTGATATGTCGACTATCACGGAAAATAATGAATAAACTGGCACATTATATCATCATTTGTCATCGTGACTTATTTTTTAAAAATAAAAATTTGCACAAATAATAAAAGTCATACATGATATTGACAATAACATAGCCCTTACGATTACTCATATATAAACCTCAATTACATAATAGTCAGTGAACGATATCTGAAAGGACGTAGTTATTTAAACTTTCACATTTTTAGTATTTTATTTTACTTTTTTTATCAGTGACTTTGATAAAAATATTTTCTTACTCAATTCTCAATTCAAAGATCTTTTGCTCGATTTTCTAGTAGAAAACGTATAGCTTATGAGAAAAACGAGTTAAACTTTCTCTTCCGTAATGGTATCGTTTTGATGTAAGAAAATTTGAGTAAATTCTTTTTCATAAATAAAAATTCGAGCAATAAACAATTCAACAATATCTTTTAAACATTACTAAATTCATTGTCAATTTAAGATTATTTGTAACATTACTTATACAAATTTTTACTTTTATGAAATACTTGATAATAATAAATGATGGTAGAATGTGTCAGTTTATTCATTATTCTGCGTGATGGTTTGTGCAAAGAGATTAAAATGTACATCACTATAAAATTAAAAGACTATTTTGGGAAGTTTAATTAAATTTAGACATTCTTACAGTACGATAGGCTCAATACTAGACTATCTTTGACTATTGATAAAGTCAGTATTTACTCTTCTATCAATGACGTCTCCAACATACAATATCATGTGATTCATTAGCCAATGGCACTTTTGTTGTTGCCTGTTGTATCAATTGTTGATATTTTTCTACTAATTTATCATATTCTAATTGGTTTTTTTGTTGTTCAACATTACCCGGTATATTTTCCACTTCTTC
Source organism: Didymodactylos carnosus (assembly GCA_905250885.1). Lineage (NCBI taxonomy): Eukaryota > Metazoa > Rotifera > Eurotatoria > Philodinida > Philodinidae > Didymodactylos > Didymodactylos carnosus. The sequence goes on along the minus strand of CAJNOQ010000568.1, from coordinate 27,246 downwards.
CTTATCGCTATTTTGTCGTTTAATTTGAATTCGTGTTCGTTGTGGTGACGATTGTTGTGATTGATAATGACGATAAGAGGATAAAAATTTAGATGCATTCTCTTCTAATTGATCAAAATCTGCTTGAATTTTTAAATCAGATTCACGCATCATTGTCAACTTTTCACGCATTATCTCTGGTAATGGATCGAGTACTAAAAATACAAACAAATTTTAGCATAACATCCAAGAATAATGACAATAATTCTATTACGTACATTCAAGACAGTCGTCTAAGTAATGCATTGTTGACAATAAATGAATTTATACGTTCTAGTAAAACAGAATAAACAATATTTTATTAATGACATTTTTGAACAATTTCGACTCACCAAACGTAACATCGTTGAAAAGACAAAATATTCATTACATCAAAAATCAAACTAAAGTTGAACTAAATTCGATAGAATATAGATGATGAGCATTTCGGTATAATAATAGATATCTAAAATATACATGAGCGAGAAAGAGAGAGAATTACATGTGTAAACAGAGAATGAAACTTTTCTAAATTCTAGTGTAGTGGTTTTGTTGTCTTTTTAAGAAAATATATTTCGATACATTGCAAGAAAATACTTTTATTTGTATTATGAAAAAAACAAACATTTACAAAAAAACGAAGACGATACATATTAATTTACTATGTGGCTTTGTGCCATCCGACACCAAATTTTTCTGGTATTTCTGGTGGTTTATAATCTTCTGGTAATTTATCAACATGAACACCCCATAACTCAGCATTTCTAAACATGAAGATAGAGAGATAGTAACCACACATATCAGATGAGATAGAAGAAACATACTCTCGATACAAAATCCATTCAGCCACTGATTTATGATGCAATGTTTCATAGTTCTCATCAATCAAATAATTTGCTAAATAAACTAACGTGCCACAACCAAAACTGAATAAAGAAAGATTATAAAATAAACAAATAATAGTTATTAAAGCTTACATACCCGGTCACAACGCCAAATCCAGTTGAAATCAATGCACCCATTGGACTATGTAACGCTTTAATTAAAAATCCAACAAAAGCTAAATATAGTAATATAGTGTTTATGTAATATATCAGTTTTAACAGTTTCTTGAACGTACCACATCCCGGTATAAAATCGAAAATTGTTGATTTGTTTCTATAGGCTTGTATTGCTAAAGACGATGTTCTAAATATAATCCAAGTATTCTATGAATACTGAAATCATACCAAGCCTTGCGATCTGCCTTTGGCTAACAGCCTGGCTAAAAATAATTGACTCATGGAGAAACTCGATAGAACTTGAGAGTATTGAATATCGAAAATAAGGGATATTTGAAGTCAGATCCCAAGACTTGGTGCATTTTTAATACTGAAAAGAGAATGAAAGCAACACGAAAAATACGTACAGTATTATTTCTAAGCCACAATAAGTTAATAATCCTGTACGATAGGCTCCTTTCATCCAATTGACAACATTATTTTGCATCATGGCACGCTAAACAAAAAACATTTTGAAACAGAATAATGATATAAGGATAAGGGTGTACTCCATTTACTTCGGCGGTGAATCTATCTTGAAATTTTAGTAAGGATGTCTGTCTAACGTAAACGGGTCTCATCTCTCGTAGACGATAAGTTCCATAAATATGGCCCTGGATAATACTAACACCCACACATGTGTAATCTTTACGACGGGCATATACTGGATACCGACCCAATTCGCTAAAGAGTAAACAACCATTCCAGTAATAGAGTACGTTACAAATATTGATTACATGGTTAAGAAAATAGCTGCAAATTCGTTTGAAATATGAATATACGTACTCACTCCTTCCATAGATAATATTTGACTCGTTGCATCGGTGTCTCCTGTTGAAATCTCAATTGTACTAATTTTTCTAAATCTTCTCGCGTCAAATAATGTTTACCTAATATTTCTAATTGTTTTGGATCGGGTAATACCGGTAATGACACATCTCGTTTAACGAGTGATTGTGTAACATCTTTATTCTTAGACAATTGAACCTGTTTCGATAGAGTGATGTTTGATTCGAGATAATTTTGAGATGAGGATTCAGACACCGGTGAAATAGGCGAAGTAGGTTCAACATCTGTTGATGATGGTGGTTTTGGAGACAGAAAACTTGGCCATGATAATGAGCGAGAGAGTAAAAGATGAAACATAATTATGTGAATAACATCTAAAAATAATCATATACAAAACGTGCAAAATGATGTAACAGTATGGTGGACGAGATATGAAAATCGATCTGTTCATTATTTTAAATGAAAGCGAACTGACTTTTTCTGAACTATCCCGATTATAAGGTTTCTACAACAGCACAGATTACAAGAACTGAAGTAGTGCTACTTTTTTTACCAAGAAATCTTTCTAATATCCTTCACCATGCTACTCTCTTATTCCGATCGCAGTATCTCGCTAAAACTGATAAGAAAAGTTCGACATAGGGCTTAGACATTGAAAAAAGATCAAACCATAACGAACAACATCATAGTTTTAAACCTCGAATGAGAGTCTAAAATGAAGACACGAGACAAAGCATACACGTAGCTTGTTGACATCGCTCTCAACGTCCAAATAAGTCTTTTGTAGGTTTGAATATCAATTAACAGACAGAAATTAAAACAATATTTACAAAATGTTATGTTATTATTTCTAGCACAATAGTGAATAGCACCACGTAAATTTGAGTTTTGAGCTGAAGATGTTCTTCTACAAATGTAATCTCTGAGATTCTGTTTGCTCAACGTTGCAGATAGATGAAAAAGTGTCTGGAGCTCGCTAATGAGCTGAAATTCCTAAAACATTTTTTACGAACATCAATTTTTCGAGCTTGTAAAAAGATAATATTCAGGAACAGCTATAAGAAAATTATGCAAAAACTGCATGGTTTTTACCTAACTTCATTTTACAATAGCAATAAAACATAGATAGCACTTTAAATTGACGATTTTTCATGATAAATGTAAGTTGACGCCATTTATTGCGTTGCATGGTCGAAATAGCAAAAATTTTGTTCAAATCTCTAGTCGAGTCTATCTCTAGAAAACCTTTACAAACACTAGCTGGTAGGATATGAATAGTGCTACAATAACACTAGCCAGTTAACTTCAGGCCATATTACGTTTCTCATACAAAACGACACAAAAGTCCAATCGCCTACACAAACTATCCCGCTTTACATCTCTAAACGTCATAACTAATTATCAGCAATAATTTCATCAACTTTCAGTTAACAGCGTTAGTGACGATGTTTGTTGGCGTTGTAATTCGTTGCTCTAATCATCCGTAATTTTAATAGCCATTCGATAATAAAAGTAATTGAGTAGAATAAATTTAGAATTTTTTGTTAAAAGGCTTTATGGTTATCCATAGCTTCATTGAAGATAACTGAATTTTATTTTGGTTCATCGTTATAACTATCAAATGTTTCATCGATTTCAATCAATGTTTTATGTCATGTTTTATTGATAAATATTTTATAACTTCTGGAAACAAATTTTTGTCAGAGTATCTTTCTGTTCGATTAATTTTGTTATTGTATTGTTATTTATCAGTATTCGATTGATCTAATGGCTTTTATTTTGTTGTCGACTAAAATATTGAAATTTAGTTTTCAAGTTGTCTGATGTTTGTTCGTATGATATAAGTAAATAAATAAACATTATAACACAGAGCTGAAGAATAATAGATAATTGAACAGTAATTAATGTCATCTTTATGCGAATGCAGACCATTACATTGCCTCCAGAACATCTGAAGAGAATAAACGAAAAAAGTATGATTAATCACTTCAAGATGACAAATTCATTTGGTTTATTAATTCAAAAACGAATATTTGACAAATCAAACCAATTTTTTAATAGTACATATAGTTCAAAGAAATTAAAATGTGATTTTATTGCTTGTGAAAAACTTTATAAAATGCAAAAGATGGTTATCATAGACGTCGTTGAAACGAAGATAATTTAATTAACAGTAGTTGTATAGTGAAATGATTTTCTGGAAATACATAACCTCTTTAATATCAAAAAAATGGGATAAGAATAATTTAGATACGATATGAAGAACAAGCGAAATATATTTTTAAAAGTTATGTAGTTTAAGTCATGTTTCTGGTTTTTTCATAATATAATAAGTGCTACGTACTACTTGTTTCTCCCTTTTGCATTTTACTAACAAAAAGTTTTTTGTTCATTAATAAATAATGCATGCAGTTAGAATCGATTGTTAGACAAAATCCTAGCATCCCCAAATCACTCTCCTGTACCATACCATGATAACTTCTTTGTCCATTATCCAAATGATTATAACTGCTCGTTTAACGATTAATTGTACTAAAACTTTCTTTTCTTTCTTTTTCTCCACATGAAAGCTCTTAAACTACAATCTGAAAGCAGTTGATAGACAATTGTTTCGCGTTTTTTCTAGTACACATCAGTTACCTCCATGTTTTATTGTTTTATTAAAGAATTTTCTATGTATGAAATAAACAAGAACATAAAGAAGAAAGAAAAGAGTAAACAGTTATAATTACCGTATAGAACATCAATATATCCAGTGATTTTCGATTAAACTACAAGAAAGAGATAGCTCATAAAGAACGGTCTCCTCTCATTTTAGTACTCCTGACATAATTTTCAAACAACGAATCATTTAACATTGAAGACTTCTGGATCACAGAACGCATTTCGATCATTTATTTTTCTAAAATAATACAACAGAAAAGAAATGAACGAAAAACGATCAAGATCGTATCTCTTCTCTATCGCAAGACTTAGAATTGTAGAACTAAACACCTTCTATTTATTATGGCAACTATAAAGACATGGGTTTTAGAGGAAAAATAAGATCAAAAGTTATACAAAAGAAGGAGATGATCATTCTTTCTTAACTACTCTGAAAAAATCCATCATTCCGGCATACATGAAAAAATGAATAAATTTCTAGCCTATAACAGACAACTGAACAAAAATATTCATTCACAGGTTTTTATACTTTTTCACATGAGAAAAAAATGTGTCTTTTAGACAATATGTAGAAAAGAGAAGAGAAGTAAAGCGCGCAATTTAAAAATAGAGAGAAAGAGAGAGAGAACACAAGTAAAACGAATAAAAGAAATTGCTAACAGTTAAAAAGAAAGTATAAAAAGAATACGTAGACAAACAGTTAAGATTGTTGTTGTTCGTATGGATGAGCTTGAGCTCTCAATAACTGAGGTTGTGATGGTGTGGTAATTGATTGTACGAATGACGATGATGTAGAAGGAGAAGAATTCACGTGTCCAATACTTGAACGCTGATGGGGCAATGATGCCATCGGAATTTCATATCTAAACATGAGATTTTAGCTAAAACATCATTCGCTATTAACATCATAGGAACAAATCTCGCTAGAACTATATAAAACAGATGTTTTATTCTATAAAGAACATTATCTATGCTAAGAGGTTAGGAAAGGGATAAGAGATGTCTATTGCCTAAGCAAGAGAAACTTATAATGCTAAACAAATGATCAAAGTTGAATTGAATGCATACTGTTGATTTGTATGTGTTAATAATGTTGTATTATCACCGGTAACATTAGTATTCTGTTGTGGAAGTGGAATTCGAGATGGTTGTTGCGGTAACACGTATGAAGACGATAGAGAATTATTCGATGGAATATATTGTGTTTGAGCACGTTGATCGTTAGTCTAAAAAGATAAACAATAAAAACATTATGTGCATAAAAATTACTAACGAAATTGAGCTATGGTAGTTTCTTGGAAGTGTGAGACTCTGAAATGACTATTTATAGATAATTTTTCCTTTATGTTAGAGAATGCGGTCGAAGCGATGAAGAATCCTCTTAAAAACTTACTCTTCTTTGCATATTAAACGTTGTATTTTGCATATTTGTATTTTGTTGTTGATTAAGTGCAGCAGTGAACGCTGCTGCTTGTTGTTGTCGTAATAAGTGTTGTTCAGCTATGGCCGCTATATTTGAGTTTAACGAATTTTGAGACTGTTGTGACTGTACAGGTGGTAGCTGAATGGGTGATAAACGATAACTATTCGGCTGCTGTTGTTGTTGTTGTTGTTGTTGAGCGGGAGTCGGTGGTTGAAGTAAGCGTTGATGCTGTGTTGGAGCATTTGGAGGATAACCGGGTGGAGCAGGCTGATGATGGTAAACAGGGTGATGATGTGGTGGACCAATTGGTTGATGATAAGAAGGCTAAATATAAAATATAATAAAGACGATCAAAATCGAAAATACAGATGAAAAAAACAAAAACATGTGTATGTAATTCTAAAAATATTAAAATATGGACAAGGATCCCTGGCGGATTTAAAAATTTGAAGGAATCAAAATTTTTAAACCCATCATGGTCCTTTTCATCCTACTCCTTTGCTGCAACGTTATTATTTTGTTAGGGCTATACCTGATGAAAATTATTTGCTTGTGGCTGGATAAATGAGTATTGGTGATGCGCGTTGGGATGAAGTGGTAGCGCTTGGTGTTGAGGTTGTACTGGTGTTTGTTGGTGATGGTGCTGTGCAAAATGAACAGCAGCGAACGCCTGGGCAATCTGATGTTCATCGACGGTTGACATAGGAGGAGGATGAGACATATATCTGAACAAATGAGAGAAATTAAAAGAAAGTGAAGTTAAAGTGATAGATCTAGAAGTCTTGTCTCTCGTCTCTTTCTTTCTACTGTTACCTGTTTAGATGTTGTTGGTGTTGATGGATATTGTTCGGTGTATTTTGTTGTTGTTGTGACTGATTCGTTGACTGTTGACTAGTATTTGAATGTTGTCGTTGAATAATCGATGGTACATCGACATTTTGCCAGTGTCCAATAACCATTTGACTTAAAGCAGAGGGAGGTTGATCCTGGAGCAGTGGTTGCTGTTGATGGGTAGATGTGGTCGAATTTGGAGTGGAATAATTTGGCCAAACAGAACGTTGTTGTGAAGAATTCATTTTATTCGTTGAAGGAGCTCCATGTGAAAAGTTCGAATAAGATGATGGGCGAGAAACTGGTAAAACAACTAAAATAGAACACATTTTAAACTTGAAAGTTTGAATAATCAGTGAGAAAAACAGCGAAAAACTTCGTCTTATTTTACACACTGCGATTACAAAGGACAGGAAACAGTCTCGGTAAGAAAATGAACCGAACTGTTCTACTATATGAAGTAGATACAGAATTTTATGCTGATGACGAATATTTTCTTTAGAGTCTCTGAAACTTTCTAAAGCATTTTAGAAAAGTTTGATCTTCATAGAGAAAATCGACTGTTCAAAAAAAGTACGAGAAAACGTGCAAAAGAACCTCAAAATCCAGGTACGACATACGATTTTTTGACCGCTTCTAGGTTAATTGCAGGCTTATTTTGACATATCCTGAACGGGTATACATTTTACATATGACTGACTTTGATTCAGGATTTTGAAAATGATTTTATGAAGAGGCTATGATTTTTCGAAAATGACACGGATGCAGTAAAAAGTAGATTTTCTCTATGACGATCAAACTTTGCACAGCTTTAGAGAAGACGAGAAAAACGATTTAAGAGATTTCTGTCTGCAGTTTTTCCGAAGTTTTTGAAGTTTAAACAGGTTCTAGAATGAAGCGCGAAGCATTTCTAATAATTCTGGACGATTTGCGCTCAAAGTCTTATTTGCCCATTTTCTCACAGAGATCCGTCCTTTCATATGTGCCTAAAACCTTACCATTATTCATATTATTTGTAGGATTAATTGATGTGCTTATTTGTTTATTAGTCTGAGTTTGATTTTGATAAAATTTATTTGGTGGTCTGTGTTGCTGTCGCGGTAAAATAGATGTTGTACCAGTACTGTTCATATCTTTCGAATCCACTGTAGTTGTTGGTGATTTTTTTTGAGATGATGATGATGGTGGTAGTGGTTGGTGATTAGAACGTGATGTTTTTACAAATTTTTGTTGTTGCAGTTTCTCTGATGAACGATTCTGGACTGGTGCCGATTGTTGTTGGAGAGGTGAAAATAATGAGTGAGATGATGTACGATCCAAAATAATATCGAGAAAACGTAAACCCATTTGAGCATATTGAATCTAAATAATAGGGAAATGTGTCCATTGATGTGTACTGTCACGAGTTAGTAAACATTATGTGAATTTCAGGTTGGATGAGAGTTAAATACAGAAAGCGCTATAGAGTAGAAGAACATTGTTTATCCTTTATTTTTATTCAGTCTACCAAATTATAGAAATATAGATATCTTTTAACTACTGTTAAAATAATCTGATAATTGTAGATATTCATAATCTACAAAGCGTCATTTTAAACTGAGTTCATTTATATAGGATTCTATAGGGCAAGTCATAACTGAACAAGTGGGTCGTGAATCTAATAGTCTGAACTATTGACGAAACCTATGAATCGATTCGTCTTTCATATTAACTCTCAAACAAGTATACGACATACATTTCCGTCACAGAGTATCATCATGAGATCGTAAGTTTGGCAATGATATGTTGCTTGGATATATTTTTGATGAAATAATTTGCCGTTAAAATAGCGCCAAATTGTACAGTAACGAGGATGTAATGGTGCACCACAAACCTAAAACAGTGAATAATAATTTTCGTTTAGTAGTACCAGCATAATAATTAAGTAGTTCATTTAGTTTTTAATTGTTTAGCACCAAAAAGGACTCTGGCATTCACAAATCATGCTTAGGTCAGGAATTTTGCAAAAAAATTAACTTAGATATCTCTTACTGTTACAGTTTTCTTATCGCTTTTGAAGGTTACAGTAGCAAACTGTGAGATTCACACGTTACATTTAATAAAAAAACGCATTAACAAGATACATTGGTGCGAATAAATTGTGGATATATTTTTATACGCAAGTTCATGTTTGACTCTTACATCATTGGCAAATTGTGCTGTTTCAATTCCTCTGACAAATAATTGTGCTAATTGAACAGGTCTTGCTTGATATAATTCAATATGAATTTGATCATAATCACCACTGCTACTTCCTCCACACATACTTGAAACTGTTGCCGGTGCTATTAGTGGTTGTAAATTCATCAATGGTTTCGGTTGTTGTTCACAAATGAGGAGTGCTTGTGATAAAAATGCACATATTTCCCAAATTTGGATTTGATGAGAAGAATGAGTAAACATGTAACGTAGCACAGACAATAATAATAAATAATCGTGAGGAATTTGACTAATATCACTGTTACTACTAGAAATAACCAATGACGTATCTATCAGAAAAACAATTTTACGAGGCTAATGCCTACCATTTGAGACATGCCAACAGTGTCTTCATTCTAAGTAATCGATCATTCGCGGGATCTTGACCAAACCAAAGTTGTTCTAACGTCGGCTGATCAGGTGTGGCTTGATCACATGATACCTCTGTTAGATAAGAGCCGCCACTTGAATTGTAAACTTGTTCACGAATGGCTAAACGAGACACATGTTTATGTGACGAATAATTGAACAGGAGACCATATATGAATGAGCGAATTGGACGATAAAATTCACCGGCAGATGGGATTAACGAACATATTTCAGGTTCAAGTGTCACTGGGAGAGTAATTTCACGCTGAAAAGAGTATAGAAACAACGATTTTCATAACCTTATTCTGAAATTGAAAAATGAAGTTTTAAACTTTACTTTATATAGGCATTGCCAAATCCACGGTGTTGTTAAACCGCGTTTGTGCAAATCGTAGGCTGTCCGAAGTACTTCGGATAATGATGACCAGTTGGTTTTATATTGTGTGAAAAATTGATCGGTAGAAAGAATATCCGAGATGATCATTTCGGCCGTAGTTGATGAAGAAGGCATTGGTCCTTTGACAGTAGAGGATGGAGGAGATGGTGTGGGTGGTGGAGTTTTATCATCTGACGTTTTGCGAATTGTGATAGGAGTAGATACAGATGTAATGGCATCTAAATATTAGACAACAAGAGAATGATTAGTAATACTCTTTTGATATGTTCTTACTCGTTGCTGTTTGTATTTTTTGTTGATGACTAGAATTTATTTCATTTGTTTCCACTGTAGATACTGTTGATATCGAAGAATTTTGGTAATAATTGTAGCTTTCAATAAGTGAACGTGTTTTACGTTCTTTCAACTCGTCATCAACTAAATGTCTAGAATAAAAGGCAAATATTTTTATGTCATATGTTGGATGTAAATTTTCGGACGTAATCAACTTGTGATTTTCCTACCTGAATACATGTTTAATAACTGCATTTATATCGAAATTATCAAAATCTAATTTTCTAACATAATCCAATAATTTTGGTATCAATTGGTCAACAATGGGATTCTGCGTATTTGGTGAAGTTTGTTGTTGTTGATTTAAAGCCAATTCTGAACTTGATTTTGAGATAGAATTATTCTCGTCTATTGTAACATCTTCACTTGAAATAGTACCATCTGTCATAGGTACAGTTGTTTTACAAACATCATTCTCTTCTTGTACATCAAATGAGGATGTTAATGATGGGGATAGACGGCCACCAGGTTTCTAAAGACGTAGAGAAGATGTAATATAAAATAATTCTTCATAATATTATGACAAAATCGATTTATTCAGGAGAGTATAAATTAAAAACAGAGAAAGAGTTTCATAAATAGATTATACAAATAACTATGTCCTTGAATGTATGCCGAACTAATATCCGCTATTAGCTACGATAGAAACTCTTGTCTATTTACTTCCAAATAAAAACATGACGAATTGTCATGAAAAATGAAAGAGAAACATGTTGTGTCGGATTTTAGAATCGTAGTTAAAGAAAGAAAACTTCGTTCATATCACAATAGAGATGGTATCGAACAGATTTTCGAGTTTAGTGTAATGACGCTTGAAGTCTAATGAAAATTATCAATAAGACAGCTTATGAAATCCATCTCTTATCTAATTTTTCTTATCTCGCGTGAACAGTGAATGCTTAATCATTATATCTTTCTGTTGCACAAAAAGTTGCGAAGTAATAAAAGAACACACTCCTTAGTCACATATCAATATTTAAAATCTTAAAGAGAAAAGCATTCATACTAGATTTGGGAAAGTTCCTTAGATAGACATTTTGATGAACATAAAAACTCATCTATCTTTAAACTAAGATTATGTTTGAAAATACAAGTTATGTAAAACTAGAACAATCCTGATAGTTTTATTGTGCTTACTAGTATAATTTTTTGTTTTGTCTCTTGTTGCTGTAGGTTGGAATTTGTTAAATTTTGATCTTTTAGTAAATCAGAATGAAAATGACGTAAATCGTCGTCAGATAATATGTGATTACCTAAAACAGATAAAAGAAGGCAAACAACTCTATTTTATCCGAACCAAGCGGAAACGTTGAGGTCAAAACTACAGTTTCAGGCGATCTTGTATTGCCTCTTAAATATATCAAACTTATAACTAATTTAATCATTGATTTTTAATGAAAATACATTATGTTTAGAAATAGTTACGCTAAAATCGAAAATTTTCTCTCTTTTGACACTAGACTAATAAAATATTAAATTTCTGAAGGAGTTTTTAAATCGACAAAATATGAGAAAACTGAAGTATAGACTGTTCAATTTATGATCTTGACGTCCTAAGGGAAAATGCTCCGACCAAAATATCTAGATGCTTTAGCCGGCGTATCGGTCGATATTTTTTACTCTTTTATCTAGATGCTCTAGATAAAGCATTGCTCGGCGTTTTGCTTAACACATCTACATGCATCAAGTTAGACCCGATGCAAATGTCAATTCATGGACAATGCTATCTAGTTGCATCTAGAGAAACATTTATCTCCATATAGATACATCGACCAGTAAATTGATCACTGAGATGGATTGGGCGATGCTCCATGTTTGGGGTAGAAATTCTATTTATTTATAAAAAGGAAAAAAATTGTCCATACTAACTAATATCTCCTTTAATCAGACGCAAATAACTTTCTTGTCCTAGAACTAAACATATCATTATTTATCAAATGTTTGTAGAACTCAAGACAATATTGATTCTTAACTTAAAGTGCAAACGAGTTCCTCTGATGTCAATACGAATTCTTTGATTAAGAAGGGAAATTTTAACTTATAAACTTTGCGTTTAATCTCAATATTGTTTTTTCTTTTCTTACCTAGCAGTGTGGCTAGTAGATACAATTGTTTTACTGATGTTAAATCTAATTTTTGTTGTAATTGTGCTAATTGGACATGTGCCAACGTTAGTTTTCCTCTCAGTGATAATTTAAAATGTTTAGACGAAAAATATTTGATTGGTTGAGTTAGAAGAAGATCTAAATCACCGGAAACAATTCCTAGTAGATTATCGGTTCTTAAACATATCTGTTTGAATTCGTCATTGTGATGAGTAGATGTTTGATACATTTGAAAATAAACGGATGAATTAAATTCTCGAATTATTGAACGTAAACACGATGATAAATAAGCAGGTGGCATCCATAAATGACGACGTGGTTGTCCAAATTTCTGAATAAATTCAGAGAATTTTTGAAAATCGAACCGAGAGATAGAAAGAGTGAGAGTAGGGTGGATGCATCATGTACCTTTTGAGCAAAAGGTCCTTTTTATCCAGCCGAACTCCCTCCAAAATCTGTTTCTATAGCAAATACTCAAGAATAATTCTGAATCGTCCATCGAGAGGGAAACAGTTATTATCCCGACTTACTTGAAGTTTGAAATGTTTATAAATCAGATTAATTTTTTTTCGTCCATCGCATTGTTCCTGGTACCATTGTGCTTGACTCCAACGATAAAGTGTTCCATCGAAAACGAATATTAGTGAAAGACGTAAATCTTGACACGTCTTGACTAGTGATACCATATAAGAATACAAATGTGACCATTCACCGCCACACAACCAGTCGGGATAATAACCGCCGTACAAGCGTTCTAAACATGTTTCAACATCGACAACAAGATGATAAAGTCGAGTTTGATCCGCAGAAGACGTCGAGCCAGTGGATAAACGACGTGTTTGACGAATAATATCACCAACATCAACATCTTTTAAACAAGATGGATGATTTGTCGAGAAAAAATCAAGCAAATAATTACAACCAACCATCTACAAAGATGAAAGAATCATTCCATTAAATGTAGTACTAATTCAAGACTAAAGCAAGCCTAGGATAAATAGCAAATAGTCGTATTGTATGAACGACAATTTGCAAGTATAGACGTTGATAATACTCGCAGACCAGACATATTTTTTTCTAAGAGCAAAAAGAATTTATATTTTCTTTCAAAATCTATTTTATGCTAACTATTACTATACAAGTCTCATAAGTAAGTACAAAAAACGAGATGTTATTGTAAAAAAAATTTTCTCTATTGAATAATATAGTTCTTAGTAGTAAAAATAATGTGTTAATGGTTCCTTAGATGTTAGAATCCTTTCAAAGGCAAATCATGTAATACCTGGAATGATTTATTATCTCATTTATTTTTCTCAAAAAAAGGCACAGAAAATTTACATTGGTTAAATAAAAGTAGATAAAAGTAAACAGATATAGCTAAATAAATCAATATTAGAATGGACAGAAGAGTAAAGTATTGATATCTAATCATTTCGTTCGCTATCATTATAGACTGACGTAAAACACCATTAAAGTGCATTTCTAGTTTAAAAGTACACATCTGACTATTCTCATTTATAAGTGTCTTTCGAACGGTTTACACTACTCACAAGGAATTTTTTTAATGAAATAATTCTAAGATAAATACGGGAAAAATTGTCGCTGACTCGCCGACTAGTTTCATGGTAACTCTCTGGCACGATTTATATAGATATATATATAAAAAAGAGAAAAAAATTAGAATAAATAAAAATAAACAACAATATAAATAAAACAAAGATTGTGATTTTAGCAAAAATAGAAATGCTAATGTAGACTTGAATGTCTGTTCTTGTTTTATTTCCTGAAGTATAGGTTATTTATGGAAGAGATTTCATCTAATTTTCGGGATCAAACACGCGATATTACGCTACATAATTTCTAGCACATAGAGTGTGTGTATGATCAATTTGTGACATGGTTATTTTGTCTTGTTCTATGAAATATGTGATAAAATTCTTTATGCACATTCAGGAATAGTAAGCGATAAAAAAAATAGTACTTCTGATTTGGTGTGATCGTTGAAATGACGAATAAAGACGCGTTTAAGCTGTTCACCCACTAAGCATTGATAAAAACGATTGAATAAATGTCGATTATAATAGGTGATTTCAGAAGAGCTTGACAATAGTTTTTCTGAGGTAAATTAATTTAGACATTTTCATTTTCTTAACTCAGAAATTAGTTAGAATTCTACTCTGTAGAGTGAAGGAATCGTCTAACATGTACATTGTGTTTCTATGTTTAGATGTTGTCTCTCTCTTATGTAATTGATCAATTCTAATTCAGTGTTATTATCATGTCATCACCATCTCTCTTATTATGTCGTACTCAACGGCTACCGTTATTTATTATTATTCGTTCAAATTCAACAACTGTCACATCTAGTACACAATCAACAACAAAATGGAAACGATTAGCTTATCAAATCGGAGGCGGTTTATTAGCAGTGGGTAGGTTGAAAATGAATTTAGGTTTAGCCATGATTCTGCAAAAGCTTTGATTAAGTATGTTGTCGAAGCAACTGTTGTTTATTTTATTTTAGTAAACATCCAATTAATATTCCATATGATTTTCTTATAATGAGATGTTTTTTTTTTCGCTCTTTAAGGGTAAATGCATCGTTTTGCGACCTAGCATACTCAATTGATATATGTATTTTCAATCAGATTCCAGATGGTTTATGACAACGCTAAAACCACGGTTCTAGTAGAAGTGCCTATTGTAGCCGCTATATATTCCGAATTAGACATGTTTCGAATATTTGTTACACATGTGCGCTCATATACAACCATTGAATATGTGATTGTTTTTAGTTGTTCCTACAGTGAGAGATGGGCATCCTATGATAAACGTATTAATAAATATTTTAAGCCGATGAAAACGTTTTTGAAAAATTTCTTCGAAAAAGGTAAAAGGCAAAGGAATAAGAGAACAAGAGAAGAATCACCGCAGAGGAGTACATCAGTAAATGCGAGTGAAATAAAGTGTAGTACGATCATAGATTTAACATGCTTTCAGTAGATTTGTTGAAGTATTAATAAAAGCATGTTAACTAGAAAGTCTTTTTGGAGCATATTCCTAGATATGTTGCCACAAACTACCATACAAATTTCAATGAAAACTGCGTATATCGATCGAGTAGTACTTATTGAAGTAGGTTGGTTAAGAAAGTGTGTCTAGATAGTACTTTGAAAGAATAGTATCTTATTTAATTGCGCTTATCAGATAGATGAATCTACAGATTTTAAAGTAGCCAAAAAATCTTTAACGTGTTAATGTCTGTATTTCAGGTACACTAGGTTATTGTTGGGCTCGTTCACAAGCTCTGTTGGCCTCATCTGACAAAGCGCATCCTGCACAAGTACCGTGGACATTTGACGGACCATTCTCGTCGTTGGATCATGCAGCAATTCGTCGTGGTTTTGAAGTTTATAAACAAGTGTGTGCTGCATGCCATTCAATGAAATTTCTTCAATATCGACATTTGGTCGGTGTCTGTCATACTGAAGATGATGCCAAGAAGGAAGCAGCGGACAATCTCATCGAAGACGGTCCCAATGATGAAGGACTTATGTTTACAAGACCCGGAAAATTGACCGATCACGTACCACCACCGTACAAAAACGATAAGGCTGCAAAGGCAGCTAATAACGGCGCACTACCACCAGATTTATCATTGATTTCATTGGGTGCGTGGCACTATTAGTGAGAAAAAAATGAGAAAGACGTTGCGTCCTGTGTGTTCTAGGTCGTCCTGATGGCTCAAATTATATCTTTAGCTTATTGACCGGATATCAGGATCCACCGGCTGGTCTTAAAGGAGAAGAGAACTTACATTATAATCCTTATTTCGGCGGAGGATGGATCGCCATGGCTAAACAACTCTACGATGATCAAATTGAATATACAGATGGAACAAAAGCTACTGAAACACAATTGGCAGCTGATGTTGTCTCATTTTTGAAATGGTCAGCCGAAAGAGAACATGATGATAGAAAAAAGATGGCAGTTAAAGGTATGATGATCGCTACTGACGAACATTAACTATCGCTTTTCTAGCTAGTCTAGTCTCATGAACTACTATCAAGTTTATAACATTTTCAATACAAAAAATAAGACCATTTGTGAGGAAACCGTTTGAATTAGCGTTAAAAGCATTTTCTGAGATATTGCGTGAACATAAAATCGATGGATACAATTTATGAGCGATAATATGACATATTTTCTCGTTGGAGTATATTTTTGATCATAATATACTATTTTTCAGCTATTTTTAATCAAACATGTATATTCTATTTTGTTCGTTGTTTTAGGTATCTTAATATTTGCCCCTCTGTGTGTATTAATGTATCATTGGAAACGTGTAAAATGGGCAGCAATAAAATCTAGAAAAATTGCATTTTATAAACCGCCGTCCAAGTATTCCGAATAATTATACTAACAACAACACAAATATTAGACATAGACCTCTTCCTCTAAGAATCCTCGTCTTTTTCTTTTTTTTATATACCGACAGATTAGTTTATTTCTTGGTTTTTCTTTTGTTCTATTATTAATATAACTACGTGATTGAGTTTTTGCTTTTTTTCTTCGTGTTTATGAAAGAAAGAAAGAGACAAGAAGAAAGATTTTTTAATTATAAAATGGTTTAAAAACAACATAAATTGCTGATTATTAACTTATAGAATAACAATTCATTTGATTTTCGAAACAAGACTTTGAAACTTTTCATTTGAAACTCTGCCAAATTGAAAGTATAACTTGTCAAATAGTAACAGTATTTTGTTACAATATAATGGCATTGTTAAACTAAACAAATTTCACTCTTTTATCTGATTTATTTATCTATTATGGAGAAGAATCTTTTATGACTGTACCAGTTAACAAAACAGAAAACACATTATTATCATCTCAAAACATTTTTGAATTCAATTTGATATTCTATAAAATTTGAATCTTTACTCTGTAGTTGAGAATGTTTAAAGATTGTTTAATTTCACCGGTGTTATTGTCGCAAAAAGTCCTCAAAACTATGGTCTCAGTTGTTCAATGTCTTTTCAACTATCTATTTTTATGTGCAAAACGTTACTTTTTTGCTGTTTATTTTACTATCAAATTCGTACTGGTCTTTGTAAGTAATCGAAGTGTAGATATTGGTACCGTCTGGTTATTTTTGTTCTTTCTCTTTGCTGTAGAAGTGACTACATAGTTTTGGACGTCTCCGTTAGATAATGATCATGATTATGAAGGGAAATCATGCTGGTTTACACGATGATAATTATTCAACAACATCATATTCGATAAATAATTCAAATTTGATAGAAGGCATTAGTAACGATACGGTGTTACTAGTTCCAATAGTTTTATAACTTATTACTATTTGGTATTATTATACAAGGTAAGTACAAGAAAAACGCACCTTAAGTTGGATGCACTATAAAAAGAAAAGCATACCTTCTTTTGAGTGATTTAATTATATGAAATTCATATAGCAGCGATTATCTTTTAACTTTTGCCGTTGACTTATTGCGAAGAGAGTATGGAGCAGTATGAAGACGTACTATGAAGGTTAATCGACACTTATAAAGGTGACATGACAAGTGTCCACTTTTTTAAATGAATCAGCATACTCGATAGCATAGGTGGCTGAACATCTTGTAACTCAATGAAGCTCAACATTCTCTCTCGGACAGTATGAATTTAAAAAAATCTCTCGTCCAAGCTACTATAGAATAATTTTTTGAAGGCTATTTTAAAGTTAAAAAATGAAAATAACTCTACAGTCACGGTGACGTTTGATATATTCTCGTTTTTTCGTTGCAATTGTTTGTTTACAAGCACCAGTTTTTGATTTTCAAAATTTTTGAACACGTAAATGTATGAGCCTTTAGGAGAAAATTTTTTATTATATTTAAATTCTCAATAAACTCAATAGAAACAAACTATGGACACTTTTTTGTGGCAAGATTCAGACATATTTTTGTTTTAATTTTTTTGCACAACATTCGACGACTATTTGTCATCTCTCCCCAATTTTAATAATAAATCTTCAAAAAATTCTTGATTTTGATACAAGTTCGATTCAAATTTTTATTAAAGCTCATAACAGAACAACACCAATGGTCGCACGTAGTTTAACTGACTATTATCTAAATCCATATAATGGACATGAAAGTTTTTAAACTGTGTCACTTAATAGCCCAAACTACGGAGCAGATTCGAATATTACCTTTAGAAAGAAAAGAAATATTCTTTTCAAAAATTTAAAACCTTGAACTTATTGTTAACAAACAACTCTTTCTACACATCCTTTACGTAGTAAAATAACAGATTTTTAGCGATTTTACTTGATTTTTAAGTAAATTATATTTCATGTATCCAAAATGATCAATAATGTAAATCTTCATTTATTCTCGAGGTTTCCTAAACGTTTGCAGATGTGATCTTAGGTCCTGGTTCGCATGAATGTGTAACATGCTGAGCTATCAACATACATTGTAAAACGTACAGATGAGTATTGAAGTCGTATTTTTTCGTTTAAGAGGCCGACGATTTACAACATCTCCAGGCAGTAGTTTGAACTTGATTTTTTTAACCAGTCGATGTCCACAGATTACGATATTTCGCTCCCCAGGTCAACGAAAATTGACATTTAAAAACTCATACATAACTTGTTAACTACATAACAAAAAATTTGATTTGTAATCGGCGAAAAACTGTTCAAAAACAGCCCCTGAACAGGCACATTGGCGGACCGTCAGCGGGGGATTTGCCCCTTCTGAAAAAAAAATATCGAGAACAATAAGGAGTTGTTGCCCTGTGAAGAATTATATTCCGCAGCAGTGTACCTTCTTAAAATTCGAAGTAAAAAAAAGGAACAAGGCTTGATTGAAAAATTATGTACGTCTCTAGGAAGTACGTTTCTGTATGTACCACTGTAGAAAGTTTATTGACCCCCTAGAAAAAGTTTTCCGGTTCGCCCAGGGATAGACATGGTTTTTTATTGGTCATTTCACGATGAATCAGGCCTAAAGGCATGCATTTAACTATCTGGACTTAAAAATCGAAATTCACATCGTCCTGAACTGTCTGTTAGCATGCCGTTTTGGAACAGTTAAAATAGCAGAAAAAACCTATCATTTAACGTTGACAGTTAGATGTCAGCTTTTAACCATTTGTTAACAAACCATTCACCTTTTTGTTTCGTTATGATCTCTAATATAAATTTGCCTCTGCTTCTTTGAAAAAACTGACAACTTTTTCTCTCCTTTGATGACACAGCTCATTGAAGCTTGTCGCGAGGTGATAACCTTTAGTTCTGGGACTGATACCAGTCATGGCACCATGGTCAGTCACCTAAGAAACCAAGAGTATTAAAATTTGTGACTTCACTTTTTGAGAGATTATACTATAGTCAGAAAAGAACTGATTTCGGAAAATGTTCGAACAACAGACTGTCAACGGCCCATAACGGTGCAATAACGGCCTTAAAACGAACATCACAAAATGTCCAGCTTTTAATCATAATAATAAAACTGTCATTTTTAGGCCTTAAAACGTTCCTAGTTTAAATGCATAAAAACGCTGAAAATTTTTTTTTTAATGATATAAGATGTCCGTTTAACCAACATTGGATGGATTATTAATGAGTGTTTAATAGACGATTAATTTCACCGTTTTTGACGTCCTGGGATCCTTACCCATTAACACCAAGTTTGTCTGTCGCGAATGAAATCGTGTTTATTTTTTTAATATTTGGGCCATTCCACGTAACGGTCGCTTTTTATGTCGAAGTTTTGAAAAGTTATTTTCATTTGGCTTTTCTCCTTTTTGTTGCAATAGTTTTTAGGTTTTGAACGCATGATTAAATAGAGAAATGTTTTAAGACCACGATGATGTCATTTTAATTTAATTCTCGCTCATTCTTGAGAGTAAAAATCGAACTGCAAAAACATAGTTATTTGGAAAATGATTCTATAACGATGATATTCTAGTTATTTAAGCGTTCATTTCGGAGTTATAACAAAAATTCTTTTTCGATAGCTCATGAACTTTTCTATTACACTTCCAGCAAAAGTTTTCACGTAAAGAACGGAGATTAACTGAGTTTTTAATAACTTCAAACTGTTTCTGAATGACTGTTCCATTTTCGGTGATTCCGTAACAATCGATATTTTTCTTACAAAGCTCGAACCATACATTGATATTTAATCGAACTCTTAGAGGTTGTTGAGCACATTATTAAATAGATTTGGTAAAAACTTAAGCTTCTTATCCAAGAAATCACAGTTAGAAGCTGAAAAAACGGCCGAGATTATTCTGGCCGAACTAGTATTGATACTAAACTAAAACATCATAATAAACACATCGTAAGAAAAAAAGTTTTATAACATATGTACAATTATATGCGATTTCTTCTACCTCGGACTGCTAAATATTTAAAAAGTAGTATAATTATTCATAGAGACGATGGATGATGATTTAGCTTCAAGAAGGTACACAAACTATCGCGTAGCATTGAAATACCTACTTTATTGTCGATTAGCAATTGGTGTTGGAGGAATAGCAGCTGATTAGCCGGTTGTGAAGCTTATTCATTAACGGTTGTATAGAAGAATTTTGTTGAACTGATGAATTGACTGTCGAAGGAAGCTGAATAACTTGAGTTGCGGTTTGATGACGGACTGGGGATTGTGTTCGGACAACTCTTATTGTACGAACTGGACTTGTTTGTCTTGGATTAAAACCTGGGCACTAAGAGAGTCATGTTCGAAAACATTTATTACTCCTGCAAGTTGTTGTGTTCTTTGTTCTTCTCTTGAGGTATATATGCGGTTTGAAGAAGACTGCTGATTACTTGATCATTTGTTGATGTGAAGGAGTCGGAAGTAACGGTGGAGCAGCTAATGCGACTGTTGCGGTCAAATCTGCAACAGATACGATAGCTAAAGGAGACGTTAATGACTGTTGTTGTATGAAAACCAAGGGCAAAACAGGTGCTGGTAAAACACAGTTGATGATCGATGAATTGGTGGCGAAGAATAAAGAACCAAAGACGATAGTTCTGCAACCACCGATTGCTATTAAAAATGCCATAATTAACGTCCATGTCATCAACCTCAGTATTCTGATTACTATTTGCTTGTTGTTGTTGAGAAGGTGATGAAGAACATAATGACAAAAGTGAGGCGGATGAAACATGGAATAAATTTTAGTACGCATAATAAAGTAACAGCAGTAGTTTCCATTTTATTGAAATACATATAATTAAATTAAAACGAAATATTTCAACGTTTCGAACTTTAAAAGTTCATTTTCAAGAACAAAACATAAACGTGTCACTAGCTGGTTAGACACGTTTATGTTTTATTCTTGAAAATGAACTTTTAAAGTTCGAAACGTTGAAATATTTCGTTTTAATTTAATTATATGTATTTCAATAAAATGGAACTGCTGTTACTTTATTATGCGTACTAAAATTTTTGCCCATTCATAAAGAAAATGTGTAGGAATAAATTTTGCAAACGGCTTCTTCAAGTTTTCGGTAAAAGTTTTGAATATGCTCCGATATCTGTAGCTTTTAAATGCTGTTTTGCTTTACTTTGTGCCGCTCTAAATGTCAACTAGTATCGTGTTCGATTTACTTCTTTCGGTTGTTCTAAGAGATTAACGCTTCTGCCATCATCCATTTCAAATTAAGATACGGCTCACTATTTTTCATAACACTTAAAACGAAAAGAGATTGAGAGTTTTGGTTTTCGGCATCCGATAGATGAGACTCTGGATCATCTTTTCATAACAAAAAGAGATTTAAAAGTATTTTTTCTAACTAAGTTTTCTAAGAGATCTTTGGAAAACTTGTTCATAGTGGTAAAGTTTTAGATAATAATATATTGATTTTTTTACGTTTGTGGATAGCCTAAAACATCCTCTTTAAAATGGGAGTGAAGAGAGGCTCTGTTATTACGTTCCATACCTCATGGAGTATTTGCATTGTTGGTTCACTCAGAAACAAAAATGAGGCTTGCACGTTCTATCAAAAATAGTTTACTACAAAACATAAAGAGATTCTCTATGCACGTTAAACGAGTTTTTCGCCCGAAAGACTTGAGAAAAAAAGTACAATGATTGAGGTTATCAATTCAAAACCTTCTTTAACATTCGTTTACACACGATTGAGAACTATTGTCAAAAGACAAAAAGAAAAATGTGCGTTAGCCGGGAGTCGAACCCGGGTCGGCTGCTTGGAAGGCAACCATGCTAACCGTTACACCACCAACGCTACATTCGTATCTTGTATGTCACAGCGTGTGTAGAAAACAAATATACCATTGTGCAGCAAGCAATTCGATCTTGAACAGACCCTGATCCTGTTTGTTCCTGATTCTGTTTGTTCCTTGTTCAGTTTGCCAAAAATTCAATGTTTTTGGGGGATTTTAAAAAAGATTTCTGAAAGCCCTAAAAATCATCTTTTAATCTAAAGATTTCATGTTTTAATTAAAATTTTTGAGGTTGTCCGTTTTAGCAGACATGGAGCTATGTTGAGCAGTGTTCTGATCAGAATGAGATATTCAGTAGGTTTGTACGACTTTGTCTTGCAGAGTTATACTAGTTTTGCTAAAGGCGCTGAACTATAATTAATGAAGTGATGACGTCATTGCTTAGAATATGGTTTTGGCGCAGTAAAGTGATAGTAACTCCTAGACGATTCGTCGTACAACCTTCATTCTTTTTTTTTATTTTGAAACTAAGACATTTATCTAAAGTTTGATCTGCGGCGATTTTTGATTTTTGTTTTCTGTACAGAGATAAGTGAAATAACCCGCCGAATTAGGATTATTTTCAGAGGTCTGACTTAAAATACGTTTAGGGAACGAACAGAAGCGAAATTTAAAAATCGCCGCGGATCAAATTTTAGATTTAGGCGTCTACTCTGATTTGAGGCTTCTCGCAGCTTTCTGCAGGTTGATTTTTATTAGTTATTATAAAATTACGGTTTTGACTTGATAGCATTACAAGAATTAAACATTTGAAGTTCAGCATAATTACAATCAAAAGATAAAACTTACGGGACAACACTTTTCTGCAACTTGTCCCGATCCTGTAAGTCTGCGTTCGTGAAATTTTTTCTTGCCCTGAGTGCATGAGCGCAAGCCCGTAAATTTTTTTGATCTGACCTACGGGACGGGACAGACGGGGTGGGATTCGGGCTGCCCCGCAGGACTCTATTTCGGTTAGGCGGAGGTCATTATTCACAGCTTCTCTCTTTCTTGAAGAGGCAATAGTTTATCAAATCTAAATATAAAAAAATTATATTACGGCGTGTGACTCAAGTCTTATGCCTTTTTTTATCTTGCTTTATGCGATACTACAGCTAGTCTATATGGCTTTTATACAAGATATGATTTATTGTATATGTCCTCTTTTAGTTGATTAGATTGTTTACGAAGCTGAGTAGTGACGATTGCTCTGTTTCTTCCAAGTATGCTTCTTCCAGATTGGGATATCTTTCGTTAAAACTTGATATCTTAGCAACGTTTCAACTTTTTGCAGTTTTCGCCAAAGTTCATCAAAATCTTGTCTCGAGAGAAACACTTTATTCAGAAACATTCTGAAATTTTCGATTGAACTACTTCGATAGTCGCTTATCTGAAACTACTCTAAAACGAGAGTATTTTTATGGCGACTATTTTATGGAAGCTTGGGAATAAGTTATAAGATGTATATCACAACCTTGCGTTTGCTCGTTCTGCTGCATAAATTATAGTTATGTATTAGACTTATCATTAACAATTTCAAATCATAGGTGTGTCGCGCATTTTATTGCATCTCTAAATCATTCACCAATATACGTGTAAAAGATAACATAATTTAGATAAGTCTAATTGATTCTTGTAAAATGTTCATGTAATTCTTTCGTAATATCCAATAATAGTACATAATTTTATTCTTATTGTATTCATAATATACTCATTCATCTCCATTTACTTTTATCGATGACACCACCCTTGCCGCTTGCAGTTGTTTTCTTACCATTATCCTTGATATTTTCTAAAATTTCCTGCAGAATTTCGACAATTTCTCTATAATCGAGTCGATCAATTCGCTGTGCTTTCAAACATCGATACATCACCTCAGCCAACTTTTCGGGTGCTGTAGGATCAAATTCACCCAATGGTATACCCAAATCGCGAATGTCACCTTTTGTATACTGTTCTAGTTTACTCATCAATATCGTTGTATCAGCCTCATAGAACGGGATACGCCGAGGCTTGGTAATAAATTCCATTATGATACAACCAAATGACCACACGTCACTGTATGCGTCTGGTTTAGAAAAGCGTAAACGCTGCGGAGCCATCCATCTAATAAGAGAGAAACATGATAGCTGTTTTCGATGACAGGTAAATGAATAATTACCGAAATGCACCTACGGCTTCGTCTACTTGACCGGCTAAACTCGCATTTATATATTTTTCAATCACTTGCACTGTACCAAAATCGCTAATTTTTGCTGTTGTATGATCATCCGTTAACAACACGTTATTCGTTGATAAATCTCCGTGTATCGAACCGGCATCGTGCAACAATCTGACGCCACGTGCTGTGTCCAACAATAACGAAACACCCTGATACCAATTCATTGGCGTGTGTTTATTTGAATCGTGTAACCACGAATAGAGCGTATTTCCACCCATGAACTCCATGATAAACATTGGAGGATCTTCACAATATGCGATTGCTTCTACAACGTTTCGATGAAGAAAATTACGCAATTCACCGAACTCAATCAAAGCTTCAGCAAAGTCTTCTTTACGCAATGGAATTTTGACAGCAACTACACGACCTTTGTATGTACCTAAAAATGCACAAGTATAAACAATGAATACATTGATAATGGATTACGCCATAAAAATGTCCAGACCGCGAATATATTTATACTTTAATTTCTAACATTTAAAAAAAGAAAAGATATTAATGACATTTAACAAATAAAAACTTACCTTTGACTACTTTACCAAAACCACCTTTGCCCAGTTCTTTTCCTAGTTTGACTTCTGACGCTTTGATCATGGGTATTTCTTCTGCCTTATGTTGTTTTTCAGTCGATTTAATCTGTTTTTGTGCGCGCTTCTTTAGTACTTGTTTCACCGGTTTCCGTATATCAAAGACATTCAAATTATTTTTATTTGCTGTTGCTTTCGGTTTAGGAATATGTCTTCTGTTTTTCCGTGTTTTTCTAACACCAGCACGTTTTGGTGATCTACCATTGCTTTTACCACGTTTTGGTGATCTACCATCGCTTTTACCACGTTTTCGTTTCAATGCTGGTCTAGACTTTTTTGACTTTTTTGATGTTTTTACTTTTCCAGTGGTTCTTGTACGTTTTCGCTTACCTCTTGATAAACGTTTTCGATGTTTATTTATGGCTGGATTTTTCGTTGATTTTTTTGGCCTACGGACAGGTGTTTTACGTTTAGTTCCTGTACGTGGTGGCAATTTTTTTCTGGATTGTTTACTCTTGGTTGATGCTGATCTCGTTTTACCAATAATCAAATTTACATTCGAGGACATTTTTCTACTTCAACGAATTATGGCATAAATCCAAAACATGATATAAAAAAATCGTTTTTCGAATAAAAACAAGACTACGAATAAAAATATTAAAAATAAATTAGTTTCTCAAACTCAAAAAAGAAACAAACTAAGAAAGTTAAAGAGCGCCAGTGAATCAGACTTTTAATTTTATCTTCTGTAATAGATGATGTTTATCTCAAAAATAGTAAATTATTGCCTTATCCAGGTGCTGATGTTCTAAATCGTTTTTTGAAAAAAATTGTTTAAGTTCCTTTAACTGAAATGTCAGTGAATATTAAAATTCAGATAAATATAGGAGAAGAGAATTGGATATTAATTTTGTCTAGTCAGAATTATGGCTAATATTTGCATATATATTGTACAGAACACCTCATTTGTTTAAATTAGCAAAAATTGACTAACACTGGCTTATGTATGTATAATGTTATTTTTCATGTTAATTTAAACAGTTACAGTTTGTTTAGTTAAATATCTCAGCGAGATATGATGCTGTTGTAACACCAGAATTTTTGTGAGCATATCAGCTAAAAAAAAATAACGTTGGTTTTGAGTTGCTGAAAAGTACTTTTTCGTATTCAGCACACTCGATAACCCAGAAGATTTTCTATTTTTGGCGAGGAGTACTTTCAAAAGTTTAGGACAAACTAATATTATTTTTCCATGGAAATTTTTTTGGGCCATTTTGTTTCAAAATTTTTCCCAAACTTTTGAAAGTATCCTACCCCAAACCAAAAATAGAAAATCTTCTGGGTTATCGAGTGTGCTGGATACGAAAAAGCATTTTTCAGCAACTCAAAACTAACTTTATTTTTTTGTTTCGGTGATATGTGTTTGATGTAACATGTTGTGTCTATGAAATAGATTCAGACACGTAATAAATGGTGAGTAGCAGAAGTTAATATTGACAAGACTACGACTCGTTTGATTCTGTACATAATTCTTAATCAATCTTCGTATCGAAAGATCAATCAGTTTGGAAGATACAATGATCATGCAGTCTACAACGTCAGATTAGAAAGTACTGCAATTTTACGTAGCGGGTGGCCAGTCTGGAACAATCATGCATTTACATGGTATAACAGGGGTTGTTTGTCGCCTCGAGTAGCCAAAAATCGCCAAGATCCTTTCACAGTGGACAGTTTTGATTTGTGGTACACGCATCAGATGATAAAGACTCTAAAAGTTACTACACTGTAATTTGGAATTATTTTCTACTTTATAGAAAATCGATCTGGAAAATTGCCAAGGATTTTCCAACTTTTATAAAATCCTCAGCGATTTTCTGACTGTTTAGAAAATGTTGATTTTCTGCTTTATAGAAAATCGACTCGATTTTCTATAAATTGACTTTTCTCATTTGCCAGAAAATCGATAAGGAATTTCTAAAAAGTTGGAAAATCGACAGCGATTTTCTAACTTTTAGAAAATCGATTGATTTTCTATAAATAATTTCCAACA
>CAJNOQ010000567.1:0-46517 GCA_905250885.1 Didymodactylos carnosus | reverse complement strand
AGATATAGAATTTACAAGAAAAGCCCTAAATGTCCATTAGCAGCCCAAACCTACCGAAATACGCAGAAATTAATTTAGGGCTTTTATTGTAAATTCTATAACTTTGCAAAGAAAGGTCATGTAGAGCTGGGAGATGTCTCATTTTTAATCAGAAATGTGCGCGCTGCAATTTGGTCTCATTAAGAAAAGTTTTGGTTATTTTTTAGAGTTTCTGAAAAACTGATTTTTCAGAAAACCGAATCTTCAAGACCCATGGTGGATAATGCTTTATGCCGTCGTAATCAGCTCGTCGAGCTCTACAAACTAGGATATGTCCCACTGAAAAGTGAGAGTAACACTTGGGAACCTTCCCTCGTAAGTAAAAATGCTTGCAATAAAAGAGAAATTATTACATAGGAAATAGTCGAAAAATTAGCTAATAAACAAAGTTTTAAGGCCAGGTTTAATCATATTTGGTTACGGGACATTTTCTCCAAAAATGTTAGTTTATAATTTTTGGAGGAATAATTTTTTATAAGCTTTTTCGTCTATACGGAAATGAAAAAAATTTATAACTTTTAAAAGAAGCCACATCAGCACAAATCTTTATAATTTAGATCGTATAAGCTAATGATACTTTGGTAAATACGTTCTTGACATCAAATGAAAACATTTTTAAATTTTTGAAACACTTATCCATTTAATAATCAATTGAGGCTTAGAAAACAATTTGACTACGAGGCTTCTTAATTGAGATCACTTTTTATAATTAAAGAAATAAAACTGATCTCAGTTTGGAAATGGCATATTCTATCAATTTTCAAAAGTGATATCAGTTTTGAAAACGATTTTTCTATTAAGAAAAAAATGATCTCAGTTTGGAAAATGAGCTTTTAGTTCCTATTTTAATAAAATATGGATTCGTAAACTGTATATAATATAAATTATATATACTAGATCGAGTGAAGCGAAGGCTTTATAGCTTGTAGGTTCCATTTTATTAAAATATGGATTCTTGAACTATTTTTATCAGAAAGGAATACAAAAAAAGTTAACTTTGTCATCCTCATTGTTTTGGTTCATATTCATCGTCGTCTTTTGAATTCTAAAACACTTTGATGTAACGATGACTTAATGCTCTGTAAATCTTCTGGATCTATATGACCGCACATATAATTTTGTTTGACAGCAATCGATACAGCATCATTATGTATTGATCTTGCCTTTCTGGGACGTGTACTTCTTTGCTGACGTTGTTCTTGTTCATATCGTACCATTACAGACTCTTCTGATCCCTTAATATAATTTATTAAGCCCATAGATTAGGATGTGTTTCACATTGAGAATTTAATTGAGCGTGATACCCTTCTACATGCTTCAATGAAATATTATTTTGTTGAGCATATGTTGTTAGTGCATCTAATAGTACTTGATACGACACCAGGTACGACAAAAAATGCAGTTTAGGACTGTTCAGTGAAGTTTACTTTCCTTTGTAAAAACACCATCTTTTTCAAAGAAAGATGATGTTCGTGATCGCTTTAGTCGATTCTATCTTCCCGGGCGAAATTTGTACTAAAAGCGGAACTCTAGTTTCGAAGAATACTTGGGGCGACGTAAGGCTAAACGATGTTAGAGAAACTTTTATGTTTTACTTTGAAGAGTTGAACATACAACTTTGTTAAAAATTCTATGCTGAGTACATCCATATCGTTTTTTGCGTAAAAATGAAAGATGAAACCCGATCTTAACGCCACTTCTTCTGAAAGGAAAATGGTACATTTTACTCATATTGTAACATTCTTTGAGATACGCTGTTGCTCAAAAGAAAATGACTGAATTTCTTCAACTTACGGTTAAAACATGAAATAATGGACTTTTTCGAGAAATGTGATTGTACTGTTTTCAGAAAAGCAATGTTACTTCAAAACCACGAGGATTCAACGTCTAAAATTTTTCTGTACATCCAGTTTTGTACATACAATTCAGCAGACTGTTTTTTTCTTCGTTTGAGGGCTGTTAGCACCTCCCATCGGTATATAGTTCAAGGGAAACAAAGAACATAGATAGAACAGAATTAAAAATCGTCGCAAAGATTGAACGAAACTTCAAAATGAAACATCCTAGCACCATGATTGCGACTGTCGTAAACGGTCGTATCCGTCAAATTACGCTATCGTAATGTGACGTGTACTACAGTATTTTCGTCGTATTTTGACGAAACCCGGCCAGCGTTTTACGTCAGCCGCTACGAGCGTCGTATTTCAATGTAAACGACGTCGTTTACGATGCACGTAATACGTTGGCCGGGTTTATGTCAAAATACGACGAAGTACTATAGTATACGGTCGTGAATCTTTGACCTGGGACATGATGAACGAGGCTTTTGTTTGATTTTTAAAGTATAAATAAACAGATTTATTTTATTAGTCTCTTGAAGCCTATTTTGTTACAGCAGAAAATTAAAATGTTCTAACATGAAGTTTTTCAAAAAACCACATCCTTTTGAAAAATTGTAATCCGTCAGTTAAACGTCACCAAGGTCTAGAAATTTTTATTTATAAATGTTTTTCGATGGAGAACTAATAATGCATAGTAAATTTAAAAACAACTTCTGACCATATTATGCACCATTTCAGATATGTTTGATGTGCTCACAAGTCGTCTCTTAATTGGATGAAATGGAATGACACCTAGGTTCCGCACCGAAAGGCACATAAAAACTGTCTCAACGATGTCATCACTTGTTATATGGCTCTATTTTCCAGTCTACTTATGTAAGAGGATCCCTTTGCATAACGCTTTCCATCCTTAAATCAATTGTTGCAATATTTCTGAGTTTCTAGTGTTCTCATCAAACGTCTCTTATATATTTCGAAGAGCTAAAAATGCCACATAAATCTAAAATCTCGATCGATTTACAGTAGAAGGAGAAACTCTTGATGACGAATCTCTTATTTCTTTCGAGTAGTACAAGACACGAGAGCAACAACGGTTCCTCGGTTTTCTTCTTTTTAGTAAAATAGATCTTTCATGAAAATTTGACACTTGATTTTGACTAATGCTAGAGAAGGACAACTTCGGCCTTCGTTTTTGATATGTGCACTATCATTTTGCTTCATGAAGTTGTTTTTCCGACAGTTAAATTTTTCTCGTATTAATGAAGTTTTTCCTGTCACCACGAAGTGAGAAACATGTAGTTTTCCTTCAATTAACTATATTTCGATTTCAGATATATATGTAATTATCTTTTCAGCAACGGGTTTTTTTGTCATATTTAATCAAGACTATAGATCGTTTACTCTGCTTAGCAGAGGGGGTAACGTAATGAAGAAAAGCTTCCGGAAAAGAAGAAGAAGACCACCTGTGAGGCGTTTCATCGGAAAAGAGTACCAGATGTGATACAAAAACGACAAAGAGAAGAGATACACGAAGAGATAAATCATTTATTTTATTCTTCGATACTGATTTTTTATAGAAATTGACTGGTTTTATAGTTATTAGTGGGAGAATATTAGTATGAATAATCACGAAGAATTGAAAAAATTCATTCTTTCCAACGTCGATGATATTCACTGTTCTGACACGTGTGCTGAGCAATTATCCAGTTGTGTACTGTATGCTGTTGTTAGAATGACGCCACGTTTTATGAGCCTGGAGAGAGCGAAAACCATTATTAGACTGTTTTATGATAGTGTTCAAGAATGTAACTTAGTGGATAAAATCAGGATGGTGAACAATCAATTCGCGCTGCAAACGGTAATATATAATACAATACACTGGCTTAGTGAAACGAACGAAACAGATCGGAAGGAAATAGGTGCTAAGTTCGATGAGTATTTGATTCAAACATATTCCTAGTTCGGACGTGGACGACTGACTACTCCTCAGATACTGTCAACTGTATACTGAATGCGCGATGCAAAGATTCCGACTGTAATGGAAACAATAGTACAAACAACTTGAACATGTGTTATATGAACCAGTGAACATTTTGATGTCTTTGATCGATTTGTATGTAGCTCGGTTTTTGTTGTTCGTTGATGTAGATGTTTACTCGTTGGGAAACCAGCAAACCTCATCATTTTCCTTCATTAACACATATATTTTTTGGTATTACAAGCTAATTAGAATAAAAAAAGTTATTTCAACAGAGGACCAAGTTCTACCATTGTTACTGTATATTATGTGTCTCTAGGTGCCGTTTATTGTGAGATTTTTTAGGGAAGACAACAGATGTACACATCTGAAGAGACTATAAAAAGACATCCTTCTAATGGTGGTCACAGAAACATATGTAAGGGGGAAAAGCGAAGTTTACTTTAATACTACTGTGCATTAGAGATTACTTTAGTCAGTGGAGATGTTAAAGATGTGCGTGAACAAGCGCTTTTGATCACGTGAACGGTCACTCAGAAATGGTACAAAATGGTCTCGGTGGTCATGAGAAAATCTTTTTCAAAACTTATATCAAGTGTTTTTCGAAAGTAGTGATGATAGAGCTCATATTTATGCTTTTCCCTTTCTGCAGTTGTCCTAGCGCTCAGACGTAGATTTTTCACGCACATGTATATGTTTTGAGAGCACAAAATGACAAAATCTTTTATCAACCAGAACCTTAGTGACAAAATTGTTTCTATATTTCTCCTAGTAGGAACTACCATGGTCAGTGTTTTCCTAAATGGTATGGTAACAGTAACACCATGACTGTCACGCACATCTTTATTGCATCCTCTGTTAGTTATATTTTGGATCCTAAATTTCTTTGTATTTCTTAACCTTAGAAGAGGTTTCTTTTAAGATGTAGCGAAAGATCATATATCATAAGAATTCTAGAGTGATCTAGTACTGATGAGGGATTATATAAACAACAAAAGAATATTTCTTGGTGTTGGGTTTCCTTTCGTGTATCAGAGGTTGACTTTTAACATGTTTTTCTGACACAAAAGGCAGTTTTACTACAGCTTGCTAAAAAAAGGAAAATTTTCAGCTGTTCGTCTTGTCACTGCAAAGGAAATGAACCTAGCGAACTTCCTCTCTATCTACATCCTCTGTTCGGATGTAACGGAAGAATTATTTTACTTTAAGGTAGGACAAGCCAGATTTTCAAATATTTGATTTTCACCGATTTTAAGAAAGTATTCCCAAATGCCGCCAAAGCTACAGTTTGAAAACAGCGATTTTTGATAAAATCCATAAAAGCAAAATATTCGCCCGCAATTCGTTGCGATTATGAAGAGTTTTAACCATAGCCAGTTGACAGAGCTTTTCAAGGGTTGCAAAATGGTCATCTTCTCTTATTCTACGTCGCAAAATATAAAGGACTAGAATTCACCCTTTTCCCTCAAACTTTCAAAATAAAAAACACTTCTGAGATAGGTCTTGAGTACTTTCAGTAAAATCGTGTGCGGAGGTCTAGCGAGCATTTTTCCTCTGATCGGTGATAGCAGGTGTCTCATAATAAATGAGCCTCACCATATTTTAACCATAAATCAGGCTTCGTAATAGCAAAAATCAAAAAGTAGGAGTAGGAGTAGGATTTTGAAGTCCGTTATGGTAGGATTTATATCAAAAAGTAGGTAAAGTAGCTTTTAGCTTTTAAGAGAAGCTCCGCTACAGCACCGACCATGCTGTCCGGGGAATATTTTATTTTATTTTTATTTATTTCTCATTCGAAGAAAAAAACGTGAATATTCACAAATTTTCGTATTTTCCGATTTTCTAAAAAACTATCAATCTCCTGTGATTCGTTCATAGCTCATTTGAAAGAGAAATGTTTACTCTGTAAGATCATATATTTAGACATAATAATATGTTTAACTATCTAGGACTAAATAATAGAAAACTAAGATATTCCACATTTGTAAATTTGCATTTTTCTCAATACTTTTTAAATATAAGCGATGCATATAGCGGTCCCAAAATAAATCTTACTTCATTTTGTAGAGCAGGCAATTCTGTATCGATTTATATGTAATAGAACATTTTAAAACACTAGGATGATGTACTATAAATCAAATATTGGAGACAGGCATAGGTTTCATCATTTTCTTACTTTTCTAGAATTTGATACGAATTTCAAAGATCTGGACGTACAAACCATTTTTGAGTCATTAACGATGTAGAGCAAACATATTCCTACAAAATGAGACGTCGGGGAGTCCTGTACGATGTTTTTTTATGATTTTGCACGCGCTTTACGACAAGCACTGTATTTGAAACCCGCCTTCTACTGGTTTTCTCCTCGGTTTTGATCCGTTGACCAAATACAATAATTCACATATGGTTGAATAGAGCATTGAAAGTTACATCTGGTGGCGTGCCTTTTTTATCTTCATCAGCTCAGATTAGTGGGAAAAAAAAATATTTAACTTTGTGAAAATGGCGGGAAAATGGGTATTATATATGGAAAAAGACATTTTTCTCCTACTTTTCACAAGTGAACCGTTTTTAGTTTTGCGTTTGAAAACTGTACATGACTCAATGCTAGCTACTCATATCAAAACTTGATATAAATTCTTTTCTCCTAACCGTTTAAAATAGATGTTTTTAAAAACAAAGTTAGACAAGCTCGTGAAAGGTACCCTGAGTGGATTTATATATGATTTTTAGACGGTTAGGAGAAAAGAATTTATATCAAGTTTTGATATGAGTAGCTAGCATTGAGTCATGTGCAGTTTTTAAACGGAAACTAAAAAGGTTCATTAGTGAAAAGTAGGAGAAAAATGTCTTTTTGCCTGTGAATTTACTAAAAATACAGAAAATTAAAAAAGTAGGAAAAGTAGGAGAAAATCCAGAAAGGAAGACATAGTAGGACAGTTTTATAGAAAAGTGGGACGTTTACGAAGCCTGCAATTTCTATTTCTCAAAGCTTCACTTTGTGAGCTCGTGAGAAGCCATGATTTTCCATCTGACTTTTCATGGTTTCATGTCAGCTGTTTCAGATTCCCGCAATGATAACTTTGTAAACAACATTTATTGTGACTGCCTACTACATTTACCAAAAACATATCTAGGAGTGGTACGTTCGAAGCTATCACTCTCAATGGAACACAACAGAGAGACATCTCACGTCTCGCCTCTAACAATCAAACCATATCAGTTCACTATTCACTCAGCTAACAGCTGTAGAATAATAAATGGTACTTGAACTGTGAATAGAATAGGTGCTACTCGTAATGCGCTGCGCATGAAGGATAAAACGTAGACGACGCCGACCACAGCAAATGAGAAAAGCAGACCACAAAAGAGCATTATACAAATGAGAAACATACTGCAATAGGACAATGCTTCAGATGAACAACATTTTATGTGCTGTGCTTTTAAAAATGTATCCAGCAGGAAAAACACGATTAGAAAACCGGTGGATGCAACGGCAAATGGTAGTAATCGAATTGGCCACCATGTTTGAACAGAATATATTTCTAAACATGGTGTAGAATAATTGAAGACATGCATATAATAACTTGGTACGATAAATGCACTTGTCTGCAAGAGTAACTTGACAAATTGTATGGTGTATGATAAACAGTTACGTTGTGTTTGTCTATAATGATCTTTTTCACTCATTTTACAAAATCGAACTATATACACTAGTGCTGGTCCAATATTCGATAGTAACGCAAATACAGTCATCAACCAAAATAAGACATGAAATGCGTAATTATGTTCTTTGTGTCTTATTAGCCATTCATAGGTGTTTAATGCGATTGTTTGGGATGCTAGGGTGCTGTCAGAACAGTTTTGTGTTAACGGATTTTTATGTATAGTAAAGTAACTAAAGTTAATAGAATAATCGTCTCGTTGAACATACTCATGGTACTTGATCATATTAAGTACGAACATGGTGATGGTCAATGAAATAAATACAATGTTTCCAAACCATTTCAATAGTTTCAAAAAATAGTCGCGCGTATACAGAAACATTTTAATGACAAGAATAGAACAGAAACAATTTCTTCAACTTACATGTGAAGAAATTGGTAAATATCTATTATCTACCTGTGTATTTAACAGCGAACGTAAAAAATAGGTCAAAATAATATTTATTACTACTTTAGAATAGTCTACTTAGCTTTCAGACGCACTATGAGATGTCTTTAAAAATCAATTCGATCTGTCTATAACTTCATTCTAGTGGGCATTCACTTTTTCTACAATTGGCGCAATATTTTATCAAATTTCTGATTGATTCTAAAGCTCTCTCAGTCAATGTAGTTGCCCAGACAATATGATGATTCATGTTTTTTTATCTAAACAACAGCAAATAAAATGCAGTCAAACTTCTGCATTATGAAAGTTCATCACAGGTTTAAAATATGCTGATTCCGTCAAGAATAAGCATATACATAATATATAAGACAAGTATAAATGAATATAGAGTGAAGAAGAGAATAATAAACAAGAAAATAAAAAACAGACAAATGGCAAAAAAGTTGAAAAATGAACTGTATCATGCGTATAAATTCAAACGAATAAAAATTAACTGTCCAAATATAGTAAAACAATCTTCTTTTAAAATATGAGAGAGAAGAAGATGAATTCAGTAAATGTGGAAGATTATTTTAATCAGTCACTGGCGACCAGAAAAAAGACGATTTGATAGTTTCAGAAGAAAAATGTTGAGTCGCATGGACACCCTAGTCGAGACTCCCGGCAAAACTCCCACGGGACTCCTGTCACCGGGGCCTGCGGGAGTCAGTGGGACTTTCAAGGGGTTTCTTAAGGCTCCTCGGAAACTTTGAGGATTCTGAGGACTTTCGTTGGACTCCCGCAGGACTCGAAAGTTCCA
Organism: Didymodactylos carnosus; assembly: GCA_905250885.1. Taxonomy (NCBI): domain Eukaryota; kingdom Metazoa; phylum Rotifera; class Eurotatoria; order Philodinida; family Philodinidae; genus Didymodactylos; species Didymodactylos carnosus. The sequence continues at coordinate 37,747 of CAJNOQ010000567.1, read as the reverse complement.
CAGGAGTCCTGAGATATCCCTTGAAAGTCCCACCTGACTGCTGCAGGACCCCGTCACAGGAGTCCCGTGGGAGTTTTGCCCGGAGTATCGAATATGGCATCTTTATTTTGTTCAAAAGGAGACATTTAAAAATATAAGTTGCTGTGTGTTGACTCTTGTCAAAGTAGTGTATAGTATAGAGGATATGCATAGTTTTCTCAGATCGTTTTACGTTTGACAATGCCCGGTAGCACGTGATAATAGGCCTCTAGCAACAATAGTGAAATGAAAAAAGAATGAAAATTGATCTTTTCCATTTTGTCATCTTACGAGTCATCCTGGTGCTTATATAGAAGGACAATAGACATCTAACAAAGATGGGAAATGTAAGAAAATGTATTTACAATTTCTTATATTTTACATTCTTTCTCAGCTGACCAGAAGAAATAGCGAACGTAAAAAAAAGACGTCTCTATTTTTCTCTTTCCGTTCCATACACTGGTCGACGCTCTTGTGGATATTCTTGCAAGATTCTTGTCTCTTGCCATTTCAAACAAGAATCCTCAATTTTTTCTTTACTTGATAGATCAGACAAGCCTTTTAATTTTTTATTTTTCATCTTTTTCGTTAAAGATTCTTGTCTGAAGTGGCAAGATTCGTCCCGCGATTCTTGTATGAACTCACAAGAAAGTGATTTCCTGCAAGAATGTTGTCTTGCAATTCTTAAAAAGATCTTGCAAACAAATAGAATGCATATGTAATCCATTTTTCGTTCTCTTTCCTTTTCATATATATAGGAGCTGGACGGTCTGATGCCAGTACAGGCACACGTAAAGACTCGATTGTCTCTCGACAAGGATCTTATGAGATTTAAAAGACTTTTTAAAGACATCTGTGTATAGAATTGAGCTATATTATGTAACTTATATATAGCACGGGAATTGACAAAACAAATTGGTGATTTTGGCGTTAACGAATCTTGCCACTTCAGACAAGAATCTTTAACGAAAAAGATAAAAAAATTAAAAGAAGAATCTTGTTTGATCTATCAAGAAAAAATTGAGGATTCTTGTTTGAAATGGCAAGAGACAAGAATCTTGCAAGAATATCCACAAGTGCGTAGACCAGTGTATGGAACGGAAAGAAAAAAATAGAGACGTCTTTTTTTTACGTTCGCTATTTCTTCTGGTCAGCTGAGAAAGAATGTAAAATATAAGAAATTGTAAATACATTTTCTTACATTTCCCATCTTTGTTAGATGTCTATTCTTTTTTCATTTCACAATTGTTGTTAGAGGCCTATTGCTTTTTATAACAGAAAATGATAGTTTTTAAAATTGCTCCATTATCAACTTTTACTTGTATAATAGTTGTCTTTAATACACACATCACATTGAACGAAACGTTCAAGGACTTGATCATCAATGATAAGAGAAAGTTATCCAAAAAAAGGAAAGGAACACTATTTGTTCATGATATCAATAGTCATGCTCTTCTAAATGGTAAACTCATTCGGTCAGTTCTATCCATTACATGGATAAATTACTATCGCCATGTAAATTGTTTTTCACATTGACGAAGAAATTTTAAATCGCACTATACTACCCAGGTCGACGATCACGCCTAAGTCGCGACGCGATCGCGATCACTATAAACTCATGACTGTCGCGTCACGATCGCTATAAAGTCACGTTATCACGTCATGATCTTGGTAAACTCATGTTTTTTAGAAAAAATCTTTTGTAGGAGTCCAATCGATAGAAAAGCAGAAAAATCTTTTACTGTGTGTGAATATGTTCGTCTAACGCAGATTCCTATTTTACTCAGTTATATTTATTGCTATTATATCATGTTCTTTTTTACGATAAAGATATAACGTGTCATGAGCGAAATTAAGGAGTCAAACTTCTCAACTGATACAATTTCTGGATATTGACGTTGATTGTAACGCTTTGCTGCTTTTGAAAAGCTTCTTTCGTCCATTTTAATAATATCAGTCTAATTATTGTATTAGAGGAGGGCGAAAAACTACCACGTTCTGAAACCTCATTGTGTTGTTGGATGTTGATATAGTCTCAGATTCTGATTCGGTAGTCAAGTGACCACCGTGTCAAACTGAATAGAGTTGTATAATCTCGATATAATGAAACTTCGAGGAAGTCTATCAGCTCAATGAGGATGATAAACATGAAAATTAATTGAAGCACTTTTTAGCTTAGATTTGACGTAATGAGCGTACTAGAGCACATTTCAAATATTTTCGTTTCTAGCATTGATTCTGCATGTGCGTGTCTATCGTGGCTATACTGTTGGCTTACATTTCCATTTGGACCATTAACACGTGTTGTGAATTCGAACGTAAAAGGTTCTTCTCTGCAACATTCGGCTTATGATACGAATACAGATTTGTATGAACAAGCCCATGAGAGAAGTCGAACTCAGTTGAATATTGGTCATGAGAAATTTATTCGTTTATCATTCGGAGTTGTGCGATATTCTTATCTAGACACGAATGCAACAAAAAACAGTCCGTTAAATGTTTTTGTTCATGGGTTTTCGGTGTCAATGGAATTATGGCGTGATGTGGCTACAGCTTTGCACAAACAAGGACAACGATGTTTAGTATTTGATTTATATGGACGAGGTACGCATTTTCACCACAAAAATCAGGAGAAAAGTTGAGCGGGTGTTGCAACTTCTCGTTCATCTAATAAAAGTCTATTGGAAATATTTTGTGTTATACAACAAAAAAAATCATCTGACGTCAAAAGTGAGCAGTTAGAAAGAGGTTTCTTCCTAATAACCTTCTAACAGATGCTTTAGCAACTAAAGGTTTTACTCTTAAAGCTGTTTTGTATGTGCTTTTTTTGAATAAGTTATTTCTGCTACTATTTCTAGGCTGGTCTGATGCACCTGATATAACAATGAATGCTGAATTATTCGTTAATCAAATTGTAGAATTGTTATATTCATTAAACATTACTGATAAATCATTTAATTTATATGGTGCGAGTATGGGTGGAGTTATTGTTCAATTGTTTACAAAACTATATCCTGAAAAAGTATCAAAATTGATCTTATGTTGTGCGGCTGGGCTCAATGTGAATCGTCCAACAGGAATTAAAGCACTTTTACTATCATTACCTGTAATCGGACCGTTTGTCTTCAAAAAATCCATTCCGTTTTTGGGTAAGTCTCTTGAATAAGATTACCTTCTAATAACGTACGTCTGACGGTCTTCTGCATTGCATAGTAAGTATTACTATGTCAAATTGTCGCTGTTTTGAACAAACGTTTATATTTTGAGACAATATTTCAAGATGCTCTAAAGCTTACATCTTTTGAACTCAAGTTCCGAGCCGTAGACGCCATATTTAAAAGTTTTCTTTTAAATTTAGAAAAAGGTGCAAAAGCACAATGGATCGATTCGAACAGTGAATTATTTCAGTTGTATAATGAACATTTTAAACAATGTTATCGTCAACATAAAGGCTATTTGAGATCATTATATTCGTCATTAATTCATTTTCCATGGGATACAATGGAACCAATTGCACAAAAAATAAATAGTGATGAAAACTGTCCCAAAATATTAATCATCTGGGGTGATAAAGACACAGTAATTGATATTTCAGATGGACATCGTTACAACAAACTATATAATCAAAATTCAACGTTAGTCATTATACCAAATGCAAATCATAATTTTCTAGTGGAAAAACCCGAACCAGTTATCACCGCAATTGAGCAGTTTTTAAATTTATAGTGTATTGCATTTTTTTCTTATATTTTTTTAAAAAAAAGTTTTACTTAAAAGGTACTATTGTTATTTCAACTAATGTGTTAGTCAAACTAGTTTGTGTCCAAATTAATTAATTTGTTCAGCATATTGTGTCGAATAATTATGCTCTTTGAACAAATCAGTAATCGAGTTCAGCAAAGCTATGGTACTTATAAACATATTGACGAAACGTTTAGAAAATCCTATTAACAGATTTGGTAGCTGTTACTTTTTTTGGAATCTAAATTTGAGATTAGAGATAACAAGTGCTTACCCTCTCTAGCTAGAGTTTTTTTTTTGACCACACAGAAATATTAGAGTCTTAGGAGAGTTTTCATTTTCTTAGAAGTATAGATTTTTCGGTGAATTTTGTAAACAGCGGTTGTTCTGAGTAATAGACAACTTAACCTTCACTTGATGAGAAAATTGGTTTACTTTCTTTTTCATTGTCATCTTATATCAACAATAGATAACGAAGAAGGTAAATAACAGTTGAGAGCAGTAGAAGAAAAAGATTATATATGATAAGAACTACGGTAGTTAGTGTATTTGTTTTACCATCAACAACATAATGTTATAGTATACTTCAAATGTCAAACTTTAATTTCAATAACACTTAAACTAGAAAATTTTCACTCATACACATTCAGTTTTTTTCTCTTGAAAATATCTCAGAATGCAGTTAACAAGTTAATCAATTCATCTTAGTTTCCCAAAAGGATGGGTAACGGTTCTTACAGAAGTCCCTCCACAAATATTTTTCAAGTTTTTTGGCATACACTCAAAGAATATTATTATAATAACTAAATCTATCTCGTATTTTGCTATAAAATAATTGGTATGGCAAGAAAAGCCATGGAAAGTTGGATTTTTTCACCATCAATATGGGTATCATAATTAATTAATTTTATAAACGATGATTTCATTTTCGAATGCGCGAGTTTTCTTTATAAAGTTTGGAAAGCAGTTTTTGTAGCTTTGAGATTTCAATACTTCCATAACTCCTCAACACAAAATATCAGAACTCGCGCTCTATTAGCCTCTAGCAGCATGATATAAGAGAGTGAAAAAAATTTCTGACATGGTAGGAACTCAAGGAACGTTGTCGGTTGAACAGAAACTCTCAACAAGTCGCTCAATACAAATCTCTATCTTTGAAAAGTTTAATCATTGCTTTTTTACAAATACGAGTTAAATATTTTATTAACCTCAGATTTGTACTCTTCACAAAGGGAACCAACGGTCTATCCAGCTAACGATCTATTTTCTGTAAGTGTGCTAATTTTTGTCAAACACAGCGCTTAGAAGAAAGCTTACACAGAGCTGAGAAACGTTTTATTTTAAGGAGTAAATATTTTGCTTTCCGTTGATGAAAAAACAAGTGCTGACAGTTTCTCTCGTGCCTGCACACAAGCTGCAAACTGCTGTATTCACAGGCCCCGTCCTCGACTACCTCACATCTATAAGTCTATAGACTATCGAAATTTGCCTAATAGGTCGCTTTAAAGAAAATGTTTGTTCTTGAAACGAGGCGTCTTCGAATTCTGTATGAGCCTTCGTTGTCATAGTATAACACAGTCAATATGAAGAAAAGTCAGCAACGCGGCGCGGACAAGCGTGAAAAAATACGAGCAAGTAACGAATCGAACGACTATAAAAGACCCTTCTGACAGGATTCATCTATCTTTACAGCCTATTTCAAATTTTTCTAAGTCGAAAAACACGTATTAAAATGCAAATCGAAGTTGTTTTTCGATCCGAAGAAAAGTAGTTATGGGATCAAGCTGTCATTACAACTAGTTCTGAAAGTTGTACTGAAAACGAACTATTCTAATTGTTCCATTATTTTTTCTTAAGGACATTCCATGCCATTCTGAAATGAAAATTTTATTTTTTTGACTGTAAGTATATAAGTGATTTATATATTTTCAATTATACTCTGTTCGGTATATAAAATATTCTTGCTCGTGTATTTGAAGACAACTTAATGTTCTATCTTTGTCATAATTAATGTCAAGAACATTTAAGGATTTTTTAAGGTTGATTAACACTAGAACGCTCGTAGCGGTCATTTTGACCGTTTTGTGATTTTTATTCTTAATAAAACAAACTGCATACAATTTATTTAAAAATAAATTATGTCATAACTTTTAATTTATCCTACAAAAATTATTTTTTGCAGAATTTTTAATTCATTTTTGAATTCAGAACCATTTTTAAGTATAAAATGTTAAAAAAAAATAGTAACGGTCAAAATGACCGCTTTGGGTGTTCTAGGTCATGAAAGTTTTCGGGCGTTCTAGTGTTAAAGGCATGATATAGAAGTGATGTTGGATTCATCCATAAAATTGAAATGGTTATCCATTATTCATGAAAAACTCTGTGTCTATCTCTAAATTCTGATGTAACGATAAATTTGACTATATTCTTCACCTGTATAAAAAAATGAGTTACGTCAACATACTCTATAGAAAGTCCAGAAATGTTTTGTGTCATTGCTTAATTAGATTAGTACCTGTAATAGAGAAACTGCCTACATATATCGAAATGGTAACTTTATTCTTAACCGTATAAGATACTAAAAGCATAAATGGTTTGAAAAGAAAGATATCAATTTATTACAAAAATTTGAAACAGGTTGTAAAGTAGGTGAATCCTTTCAGAAGGATGTTTTTTAGTCGTTCGATTCGTTACTTGCTCGTATCTTTTCACGCTTGTCCGCATTGCTGCGTTTTCTTCATATTGACTGTGTTATACTATGGCGACGAAGGCTCACACAAAGTTCGAAGATGCCTCGTTTGAAAAAATCTGGCCGTATTAGCTCCTAGCCTATAAAACTATTGGGATTTGCCTAATAAGTCACTTCAACGGAAAATATTTTATCTTCCGTTTGAAACCTTCTCCATGTGACAATTTTATAGAGAAATACTAGAAAGTAGCAAACGTTGTAAATATAGCTATTGCTTTTAAGATACGGTGCCAATATATGCTACATATTTTAAGGATATTAGTAAAAATCCGATAATGTTTATCTTAACTATTACCTACAGCTGTCAGACATCTCATGTTGATTAGAAATGTTTGCTCTACAATTTAGGATCCTTAGAAATATCCGCGGTTTCGATTTGCTATGGATAAAGCACGATTTTAGATAAAGTCAGTTTCGTAGCTTTTCGAAAAATTTTCTAAAAATCTTCAAGACGCCAAGTCACTGTGAATTCTGTTATTAGACACCATGGAGCGTCACGTCATGTATCTTCTCAAAATGAATTTCAGACAAATATTTCTGACAAAAATCGTCATCTCTCATGGAGATGGGAGTCTTAATGCTTATGGTATAGTGTACAATGCTGTCTGTAGTTTATTGTTATTGATGTCATAACATTAGGTAGCATTTTTTTCAATAGAACAATTTTGGGTGCTTATGTACCTCGTTATCGACAGATTTATGACGTTTTTTGCATTTTAAAAAAGTTTCAGGCGTGATTATATGCCTACTGTATTGATACAAATGTTTCATATGATAGACGAGCGTATGTACCATTTTTGCACAAAATAAAACGATAAATTGGATGTTATCCTTTATACAATGTGTTGTTATTTAATCAACTAAAAATAATTTAATTACTCTATAAATATTAATTACATCGTTTAAAAAATAAAGACAGTTATAAAATGTTTGTTGATCAGTAAGTTTGTTATCTAATATTTAATTTCAGAAATATCTTTATTAAATAAATGCAAGATTTTAGATTGAGTTTATTATATTTACAGAAAAATTCTGTACCTATGCAAGCTTAAATATACATTGCCAAAACTCTCAGCGTGATCGATAACCTATGTTGGTTACGTTGAATAACCTATAGGTAGGTCCCAGCAAAATTAGCGTCTAACCTGCTCTAGCTAACCATCTCGGACTTACGTTGACTTTTAGAGGATACCTTGAACGATGTACAACATTCAGCTTTGTCATTCAAAAACTGATGTGATATCGACTGAAAATTCTATTTTCAAGTATTGTCTGCCATATTTTAGAAAATAGTGTTTCGTCTAGCTGCAAAACGACGAAAACTACAATTCTCGCTATCACGTTTCGTCCTCGAATTATTCAAAAAAATACTTAGGGATATTATTTTCTGACAACGATAACAGCTGTACAAGTGTATGATTGATATCTTTTTGTAGCTGCATTAATAATTAAACATGATCGAACTCAAATAGCTAGTGTCGAACGTGATGATTGGGCCTGTGACAGTTTACAGTTTCTATTCGTTGAATGGAGCTGTCTTTTCGTTTCTGAACTAGGAACGTGTCAACAGTTCGCGTTATCGAGAAACTGTAGTTTAATGAATGATGAACTATTACAAATCTAGTAATGATGATATATTGGATATTTGTAATCCAATTTATTTCAACAAAGAACTTATCGAACTGACTAATATTGAAAAATCGATTTCTTTCAATCCGTAGCTACGAGATAATTACTAAATTAAGATAATTACCACAAAAATATAACAAAAGAAAGCTTAACTTCAACATTTTCATCATCATTACTACGTATGGATTTCATTCACGCATGTAATAACATCATTGTTTAAAATGACATAGCAACTGCAATTAGTGATAGTACATACCCAATATTCGGAGTTATTTTTGTTAACACGTTGAAAAAGATTCTCACAATATAAAATGGCAGAGATCCCTTTCTGTGCTGTTTTATGTATGTACGCCATAAATTATGTTGAATATTGATTTCAAACAATTCGTATTTTAGAATTTCTATCATGTCACATACTACTACAATCCATAAGTCGGACTAAATTATTTCTGCCAAAAATTCGATTCGCATTTGAGATACATTAATAAAATACGAATTGTATCTCAGCTGGGAATATAAAATGAATTTCAACTGAGAGTGAGCCGTTTCAATCATAGTTCAATCGAACTCAACGTTTAATATAGTACAATATTCTGTGTGTGTGTTGTTTCACAATATGTTCATCGAGTCACTCAAGTGTTTATTTAAGATTTGTGGAGCAATCGTTGACAAATGCTAGAAGCTAATATAAGAAAGACAGAAATTTCTTTTTGCGCTCAAACGTGAATTGACTTGTAATTTCCTCTAAATTCATTTTCATTCTCTATCATGTGAAAAATCTTCCTTACGGGAGAGACAGTCTATTTTCATACTACAATCGAATAAATAATATGAAATAAACAATATGAAATAAACGAATCATGGTTTTTACTTTCGAGATCTTTTAGTACAAAAATATTACCACCAAGATGATACAATGTTACTGGCAAAAATTTTAAAATAGCAAGCTATGCAAAAAAAAATAAATTAATTTTGTCTATAAAAATATTTACAGAAAAGAAACAGAGAAGTTACAATCAATCCCATGCCGATAGACGCTCTGGTGTTGTTGTTTTATTTGAATGATTATTGTCAGATTGAATAAAACGTTGACTAAACAGATACGAGACGGCGGTTTTTTTTAAATTCGTTTGATTTTGTGATAATGGTGGTGGATGTATTTGACTTGAATTGTACATCGTCTGATCTGATACTGCCCGTTTAAGTTGAGGAAGCAAGGGAAATAGAATCTGAGGAGGTATAGAATTATTAACATTGAATGGTTGTGGTACTGACTCTACAAATGGAAAACTGGTTTGTTCTTGAGTCCTACTTACAGGAGTAGAATAATTTGAAACCGTATAAAAATTTCTATCGCCATTTACCATTGACGGTATGATACTTGCATTACGAGATGGCACTAGTTTTTCACCGTGCAGATATTCAGATTGAGAGCGCTGCTCACTTATTAACGGTAATATGGCAGTTTTACGAGAGACTGAATCATTGTCAACAGACGCGCTGTTAGTAATTGATTTAGGTTGAATTTTCACCTTCGATACTGGAACATCAGATCGATCTGTGTGTGAATCTGAATTAACTGGTGAAGAATGTGATGTTTGATGTTTGTACGATCCTTCTTCATTCAATTCTGATCCGGTTTTTGAAACCGATGCACTCTTTTGGCTTGAATTAGATGGATTGTCTGGTCTTAATGCGTTCTCTGGTTTTAATGCAGTCTCTGGTTTTAATGCGGTTTCTTTTTTTAATGCGGTCTCTGATCTTAATGCGGTCTCTGGTCTTAATGCGTTCTCTGGTTTTAATGCAGTCTCTGGTTTTAATGCAGTCTCTGGTTTTAATGCAGTCTCTGGTTTTAATGCGGTTTCTTTTTTTAATGCGGTCTCTGATCTTAATGCGGTCTCTGGTCTTAATGCTGTCTCTGGTCTTAATGCTGTCTCTGGTCTTAATGCGGTCTCTTTTTTTAACGGCAACAAAGTTTGAGGTGAGGTAGAAACCTCAGCCTTTGTGGACTGTGTTGGTTCATTTATACTACTAGTTCTTGTATTCGAAAGATCGTACTTCTCTTTTCTCGTTTGTCTTTCATCTAACGAGTTATTTTTTGTTGATGACATTCGACTAGAAGATAATCGGGTTGATTGACGATCTAATGATTGAGTTTTTTCTGAATCACTAATTTTTCTCATTCGTTGTAAACGTAATTCTCGTCTTTTCATTAATCGAAGATTAACTGTCTCATCTTTACTGTCCAGATGGGGATTTAAAGAAAGCTTGGACATGTCTGAAAAGAAATAAACAAGCAAGATCAATTATAACTGAACGATAGCAGATTATTATTAATTTGATTACCGATTTTGCTTAACAAATTAACTAATTACGTGCATAATTCTTTTGAGTATATCAGACGACGAAAACTTTTTTCCATTTGATAAAAATGTTTATTCATAATTTATAGAAGAATGACTAGAATAATGGACACCGAATGTAGTCGGTTACTCCTTTTTTTTCTCATTTAAATTACATATCACTCAATTATTCCATTATTTATGAACGACAGGCAGAAAAAATATGTATATATACACAGAGAGCTTTCTCGTACTTTCAAAATGACGTAGAAAAATATCAAAGAATAATGATGTGTTAGAGTACATCTCGTTTATGTGAACAAAAATGTCACTAGAAACATCATAGTTTTATTAAGAGAAAAAAAGAAAGTTGTCAACGTCTACTTCTCATTTAATAAATAAAGGAAAAAGATAGGAACAATATGTTTTTATTTTAATTCTTCATGTCTATTTTATCAACAGCAACAATTTCTTTCTCAACTGATAAGAAATATTTAAATATTTAAATATTACAATGATATCACCAAACAAGTAATATTTCGTAAATAGTTAGTTATTTTGTCAATTTTTATTTCAAAAAATCAATTAATTCTTCTCATCGAAATGCTAAATTGCTCTATTTCAATTTCAATAGTTATGTTTATATGTATATCCTTCCGATTTGAGAGTTATAATAAATAAGAACTTGAAAGTGTCCTTACAATGATTATCATGCCTTTTCAACTTTAGACAATTGAATGAAAGTCTTCTATTATAAAAATAAATTCAATCAATAAAAACATAGTATACTTTATTGATCTTTTTACTTTGTTTTCTAAACATTCTTTCTCCCTTTGTCTCTCTCTCTCTCTCTCTCTCTCTCTCTCTCTCTCTCTCTCTCTCTCTCTTCAAAAAAAAAAGAATCATTGTATAAGTTTTACTTCCGTAAAATATAGAATCCATTAAAATATGTTATAATTATGCATTCACTGGTGAGAATAAAAGAGAAAAACGTAAACTTTTTTTTTTGTTACCCTATCATTGTAATAGGAATTCTTATAATCACGACTCTGACAGTATGGTTAAATTGAAAAAGAAAATAATAATAAAAGAATGAATCTATTTATTTATTTTCTTTTACTTCACATAATAAAGTTTATTTTCTTTTACATTTTTTTTTCATCAATGAACACAAATAAACGATAGATGAAATTTGTTAAGGTTTCATCAGTTAACGTGTAAATAACTTAAGAAGAAAAGATAAATCCCGATGTATGAGGCTTCCATCTACTATCGAGACGAGTCACAAAATAACAATGTGATTCAATTGAATTCTATTCTTAAAAATAAACATTTGTACATATGCATAATTAGTTTGTTACTATCAATAAGTTCCTATCAAAATATTTAATTTCAGATGAAAATTTTTATAATTATGAAAAAATTATTCTTACCATTTCATCGACTATAGAGAGATGTCGATATTTTTTAGAACAATCTGTCGATTATTTCTCTACAAAGGATGTCCTAATCATTTTCTAATAAAAGTGATGAACATGGAGATATTCAAAATGATTGTTAACGTTCTCACTCATTATTACAATGAATTAAATTTATTATCAAACATAAATTTTCATGTTATCAAGTTTAAATTAGACAGTTTCTTTAACACTAGGACGCCCGTAGCAGTCATTTTGACCGTTTTGTGATTTTTATTCTTAATAAAACAAACTGCATACAATTTATTTAAAAATAAATTATGTCATAACTTTTAATTTGTCCTATAAAAATTATTTTTTGCAGAATTTTTAATTCATTTTTGAATTCAGAATCATTTTTAAGTATAAAATTTTAAAAAAAAAAAGTAACGGTCAAAATGATCGCTTTGGACGTTCTAGATCATGAAAATTTTCGGGTGTTCTAGTGTTAAGTCCGATATTATGACATAAAGATTTAATTTAATTAATATCTTCGTGAAGTAATCTTTGATAAATTGAATAAAAGTAAACAAGTTCTCATGTTGTTGCCATTCATTATGTGAGGAAAAAAAATGTCATTGAGATATAGATAACAAAATGACTAGTTCAAATATTATCATTTCACAATAAACAAAGAAATCAAGAAAAAAAAGAAATCTTGTTTTTGTTTTATGTTTAGAACGTTGAACCAGTTTTGAGTTTCTCATCATTTTTTACCTTGTTGCAATCAAATAGTCAATATATCTTTTGTAGAAAAATGAATGATAGATCAATTTTAAAAAGAAAATATCAAATTCTATAGGAGATGAAATATGAAAAAATTATTGACAAAATGGTGAGACGGTCGTTGATTCTGGAATACCCCATTAGATGAAGAAGAAGAAGAAGAAAAAAAAAAGAAGAGAACTACTTTTTTATATTTTAAAAATATAACATAAATGTATACCAAAAAAGACAAGTGTTCAGTTTTTTTTGTTTGGTCCTCGAAACGTCATGGTAACCTATTTACTGTTGCAATCCTCATTAGTTTTGTTTTTGATATCTTTTTTTCTTCATGTAATAATCATCACATTGTCAAGGTTCTTTAAAGCGTAAGTAACTATAATTGAAATATTCAAGAGTTTTATAAGTGTACGATACTTGAATGTATTCAGTCATATCATAAGTTCATGCAAAATAACTTGAAATTTTTTCTTTTCATATTGTTGGAAGGTTAAGAGAAAAACTGAAATATAACACTAAAAATTACCTAGAATATTTTTAAACAAATTAGTATTTTAAATGTATAAAAATTGTACTTTGAACTATGTCTCGAAAATTCATTTTTAAAGTTCATTATTGTTAGTCTTTTAGTCTGCAAAGTTCATTTATCGAAACCAGTAGCATTTTATAATGAGAGACTAGATAGTATATAGAGAGATATATACAATAGTTATATCACTTATATTAGAACTTGTTAATGAATAAAGAAATTTGTTTTATAACAGTTTTTTTAGTTACAAAAAAGTTCAAAGCCTAGAAGCTATGAACTGAACTTTACTACGCGTGCAGTCCTCGAGACTGTCTTTCTGTAACTTTTCTCACAATCGAATAAAGAATATATATGTCACAGCTGATGAACCGACGTTCAAGTGATCTCTTATACAACTATACACATACATTCTCTTCCAATTTTGAACTTCTTCCTTAGGCATATTTTCTTTGTTTAACTGTAGTTGAAGTGATCTAGCCTATCAAACATTTTCTTCTAATAATAACATTTTATTAAACTAAATTTCATCTCAAAGATTTTACTCACCTTCACTATCCTCGCATCTTCTCTTCCAATAAAAAATGCAAAAAAAATCTATTCAATTTTGTTGATTTCAAGCCATCACACACACACTAAAAAATTGTTCAATAATCGGTCGCTCAAGTGTCGATTCACGATTGAAGTCAATATAGATCAGATTGAAATTCTAATTTTGAACTAGACGAGTTTAGAATAAAAATATTTTTAAGTTTTATACATTAGTTTTATTATTTTACACTTTATTATGCTATTGATAAACTTTTATATTTGTTCATATTTGTACACAACTAGAAATAACTTCATGTTGAATAGAATTTTTTATTAGTTTTAAGCTAATACTTTTTCATCATAAAGAACATCGGGTATTTTTTTAAAACAAGAATTCTCATTCATACTTTTTTTATTTTATTGTATGAGACATTTATTCTCATATATTGTCTTTCATTGTTTCATCATTAGAACAGACAGTTTGTTTCTTTGTTGATCAATGTTCGTGAAGAAAAAGTGTTCTTATTTATGTGATTTCAACATTAATATACGACAGTCTCAGTTTTTAATTTAATCGATGTCCAAAAACCAGAAGAACAATATGAGAATTTATTTTATGTAATCGTTCTTGCGGTGATTTGGAGAAAGATTATTTGTGTTTCTTTCATGTTATATTACATTTATTTAATCATAATGTTTCTATTTGTAAAATTAGAAGATAGAGGTGTGTGTTTTTATAAGGTTTTATAGTGCTTGAATATGTGCGGAGGGAAAATTCGGTACTCGAATCAGAATTGAGAAAAATCTTGGATAAAATTCTAGTCTAGACTAGACATTATATATATATAGAACAGGCCCGAAACCATGTGGTGATAAAATTCTAACGTATTTAGAGAAAAGACAATTTCATTGTCAAAATTCTCTATGAATCACGCGAGTTGACTGCGGTCAAAAGAAGAAAAAAACGCTTTTAATATTTTAAACTCGAGTTTATTTCTAGTGAATAAATTTATTTTAATTAATATCCTATCCTCTCAAAGTTAGAACAAGTCTCATTTTTTTTGACTCAATTTTTGTAAATATAAAAAATTGTCCAATCCAGTTTTGATAAAAATATGAAATACGAGATAACTGCTGTATCAATTTTTAATTGTTTTGTACTCCATAAAACCATTAAAAAGTATCTCTTTTATTTTTTACATTTTTTTTTGACTAAACAGTTATGAAAAATGACTATTTCTCTTTCAAATAAGATGGCTCATCGATCGATGAAATGTATTTCAAAAAAACTATGATCATTTTCCTATGAGACTTAAACTAGAATAAAAAAAATTGTTCTATGTAGTTAGCAGCGTGTAACGGAGTGTATTGAAAAGGAGTTAGCGAGTGATTAAAACGATGAGAAACAAAATTGCCCAGGAGCATCTATCTCCACCTGAATATTTGAGACATTTTGTACCACCTCGAAGGTTCGATTACTCAGTGTACTATCTAAAAAATTAATTTCTACAGCAAAAAAAAAGTGTACCACCTTACGTTTGTCTGAGGCATTGCGCTTCAAACGTCCCACAGGATAGACGCCCCTGAAATTGCCCAAGAGAAAGAGACAAAATGTTTATTTATATTAAATATATAAATAACAAGAAGGTAAATCCTCTCTATTTCTTAGTTAATTCTATTCTATATTAATTTTATACACGTTGTTAAGGTGTTTGTTTAACCATAACGGATACTGTTGAACACCTTTCACTCTCATATTTATTTAACAAGTAAAAAAGAAACATCAATTTATATTATTTCTGTCAACATAACACTAAAGATGTTAAAGATTCTCAAAACATTGAAATTTAATGACACATTTCGAATTGTCATGTAGACTCTCACATTAGAGAGTCATGAGATTTAATGACAAAATTATAAAATGATGACAAGATTAAAATAACAGAAAAAAATATAGATACTTATATGAGTGAGATGGCAGAAATATAAACATTTTAAACAGCTAACTTTTCTCGAAACTAAAGAAGATACTCGTTGCTATTTCATGATCGATTTTCCACTTTCTCACTCTCTGTCTTGCTCAAATTAAAAAAAACAGCAATCAGTAACATTTCATACAATTTAGAATTGATAAGTGTGTATAGGAATCGATTGAAAACGTCAAAATAAGTATTTTGTTCTTGTTATTAAGAGAGAGAGAGAGAGAGAGAGAGAGAGAGAATACATGTCAAAGAATCTTTGGTAAATTATTTCTTCATTCATCATATATTCTAATAAAGTCGATGTGATTTATAACACATACTTTTGTTCTACTTGTTTTTTAAAGGTGTGAATCATTTTGTCCTTCATTATATGAACACATTTATCATTGAATAATTTTCTCTACGTTTCTCTGTACAAAACGAATGAAACAGAACCGAACCGTAGAGAATTTTTCATCTAATATTGATTATACACTATTAGAAACAGATTGTTTTTAACTAAGAAGAAAAAGAAGAAAAATCAGTGTATTAATCCGAAAATTTTTTAATAATTATCTGAAACGAAAAGTGAAGAACAAAAAAGAAAAAATAAAGATCGAAATGATGAATGCTGTCGGTTGTTTATCACATATACATATACACAGCTTGTAGCTATTATGCAACTCTTTTAATAGTCAACAACGTGTTCAATCACATACACAATCTCGACACACATTTATATATATATATATATGTAGAACAGTGAAAAAAAAGACCCACACTCGGAAATTATTTGATCCTAATCAAGTAGTATACATACTTCATTACAGAGAGATACATTCAATATAATATTTTTCACAGATAAATCTTCATCGCATACATGGTAATGTTTGTATCAATCTTATGAAACTAAAATTAATATTTTACCTTATTTTAATCATATATTTATTTAAAACTACTATTACGATTAGTATTCATCGTCGACATCATCATCATCATCCAAATACAATTCAAATTTATTGGAATTCGACAAACGAACTATTTTCATTATCATCATCACAATCAACAGCTATTTTATACGTACATCTCGGTGATAAAGTAGATTTTATTTGTCCAAAATCGATGAATCCATTATATGATCCAGTTGAATATAATTCTCTTTATATTGTATCAAAAGATGCGTATAGACAATGTTATTCATCGAATTATAAACCATTAATACGTTGTAATCGACCATTTGAAACACAAATTTATACAATGACAATTTCTAATTTTTTACCATATCCTGATGCAATCGAATTTCATGAACAACAAGAATATTATTTTATTTCAACATCAAATGGAGATATTGAAGGAATTGATCAAAAATACGATGGTTTATGTCGTACAAAAAATATGAAACTCATTATGGATGTTCAAAAATATTATAATCATTATTCATCTATTCCAAGTAATGAAACAAAAAATCTTACTAGTAGAAAGCAAATAGCGAAACGAAAAAGTCTTGTTTATACCGTTTCAAAATACATTTCATCTAATTCAATATCTAGTTCAAAAGAAAGAAGAACATTTATTCTACTATGTATCATTTTTTGCCTAATAAAAAACTTAATAGCCTAATAAAGTCAGATACATCTCAATTCTTTTCGTCATACGATAGAAGACAATGTCTTTTTCTCCAAAAGAAAAAAAGAAGTTTAATAATCTCTTTAGACGATAGAGTTTTACTAGAGTCTTTAGAAAATTTTCTTGGACATAACAACGTATTCCTTTCTATACATAGAGTAGATAGCACACAGTATGCTCAAAAAAATTGAAAGTTATTCAAACTTGACGTTTATCATGATTTAGATTTGACATCGAATCTTTTGTAAGCCTCACGATTGCTCTCCTGCGATTCTTAGTGACTTCAAGAATTAATGAATCATATGTTACCGTCTACACTGAGTCTCAGTGGTAATGTTTGTTCGTTGACAAAACTTCAATAAACTGGTAAACGCTTAGTTGAAATCATCCATCTTTGTTTACTGAAATTTAAAAAATTCATAACTCTGGTACAATCGATCCAAATTACTTTAAAACTTCAAAATATATTAATTCTATTTTAATAATTTCGTACTATAAAGGTCAATATTAAGTACAAAAATGAAATCTGCATAAGTGAAAGAATGTTTTTGGACTATTCGACAGATAGAATAGAGTACATATATCATGAAAGTCTAAATTAATTCGCATCAATTTTGACTGGATTATGATTTTCTTGAACAGAGAGAGGCAGTTCCGTTAGCAAAGTAATGAGCAATTGAAGACACTTTGTCGATTTAGATCACATACACAGATTTTTTTTGTTAGATACACTTGTTTATTTTTAGATTTTCGGCAATATAATCACAATACAATTTTCGTGTACTCGTTCGAGTTAAAATTTTATGCACTCGTTGTACGTACTAATTTTTGATGTTTAATATCATTAAATATTGTGTATTTCGTTAATGATAAATTATTTTCAGTTTCATGAAGTTTACATATTGATTTTAAATGTATCTGCTTTTCTTTTGTATCCTTTGTCACTAAATTTACATTCTCTTTACTTTCATACGATCCTATTCTATCGAATGATGATGATGATGATGATGATGATGTCGATGAGCTTGTCGTCGTTGTTTTTCACGTTTCCACGCTTCAAGTATAACTTCATTCATCATTATTTGTCGAATATCGTTTAATTCAATTTTGATGCCTGTTGCATCATAGAGATCTTTTAATTTTGCTGCTCGTTCAGCATTCACAACATTCTTATTTGAATTAAACAGTTCATGATAAACAATAATTGAAATAATAGATGTTGATAACACGCCAAAACTAATAAAAACACCAACTAATATCCAATATTGTAATGCAGATAAATCTTCATCATCAAACAATTTTGTAGTTGCTACTGTTGTCAATGGTGAAATATAGACGGAAGAAAAATTCATAAACAAATCTCAGATATTAAATAGAGTTTGCTTTTCGTTCTTCAGTTGATGAAGAGAGAACTAATTTAATTACATAATTCGATACAAAATTCCTTTAATTTAAATTTGAAAACGCGCTAATATATCAACAGATAAAAAGGAATATCAACTTCGTTTTGTTGATACATCCGAACATAACTATAATCACAGTACTATCATATGGGAAAAAACAAGAAACATTAGTTATTTCAGATTCTTGTTTACCTCTCATTCCTTCTTTTCGTCGAATATTCATACGCATTTTAAATTGAATAAAAATTTGTCATTTATCAGAACACTAATTGTGGTTTTTTCCTCTGAAAGGTGTAAACCAGTTCTAAATTAATCAAAAAATGTACACGCCTAGCTACAGTTCATCTATAATATTTTAGAAAGTTGACATTTTTCAAATCAAAGTTATGTTTAGTTGTGTTTTAACACTGCTGTCTACTTAGCACATCAAACAAATTTTACGATTAAATAATCATGAAGGAAAGATACCGAATACTTTGTCGGTCGAATACGCAATCATTTCAGGAAACAACTGATATCTATCTTACAAGTGAACGCACATTTAAACGAGTTTTTATTTCAACATTCATGTACTGAAAACAAAAAACGAAGAGCAACTGTTTAATAAATAATAACAGAGGTGCGTAGGTTTATTTCTAACTAAATATTTATTAATATCGTGCATTCATGAACATTTTATGTTTCTTTTAAATTGTTGATCATTGAACGATAAGAAGACTACCAATGATATCCATTGGATTGTAGATTTTATTCCTTTGTAAATATTTGAAATTTGTTGCATAAATGTTGATCACTAAGTGTAGGATTGAATCGACTTTTATAGAAATAATAAATGATTCATAATTTTGTGTAACTGCTTCATCTACCGATTTCCAAGAGGAGTTTCAGTTATATACTTAAAAAATTCTCAGAGATCGGAAGAATTACACATTTTAGCTGTGATAGGAACTACTTTGACAAGATTTTGTTAGTTACTTTAATAATTTTGTTTTTCTATTGTTCTTACTTTGCCATTTTAACTTCTAATTGCTATAAATATTAATGTCAACTGTATACGTTTCGACTCTTTACTCAAAGAAAAAATAGATAACCTAGAGCATACAGAAGAAGTCCAGAATAATCATGTTATTTTTCTAAAATATTTTCTTTTGCACAATTCTAGAACGACTTCAGTACTTCTTTCTGGCAGATCACACTTTTGAAGAATATTTAATGGTAAAATTACGTAGGATGGCTGACGCTAGTTCCTAAACTTTTACATTATTTTTGAGCTGATTCAAGTCATTTTCAATCTGATGATTAGGATATTAATCAAACAAACAGTTAAATTTAATCAATACTAGTATTCAAATATTCTTCAAACTTAACAGTGTTAATCAGTACTGATCAATTTTCAGTTTTCAGTTCATCATAATTAACTGACCATCATTGATTTATCCACAATGATCACGATTAGTCAATTTGTATTATTAAGATAATTGGGTCCAATCGAGCTAAAATAACTAAAAGAAAGTAGAACAACTTTTTTTCCACAACATAGTCTCACCTTTGAAATTAAAAATTAGACTGTCTTGTAGAAAATTTTCTGTTCTATCTCTTAGATGAATTACCCATCATTCGAGCTCATCTTTAATCAATTATTTAGAGTTAATTATTTTCTACATGTTACGCTTTATCGTGGTTATAGTCAGTTGATGATTACAGAATGAAAATTGATCAGTACTAACTAACATTGATAAGTTTTAAGAAAATTTGAATATTAGTAGACGGACATGGGTTAGATCTATCTGCTTGATTAATATCGCATTTATCAGATTGAAAATGACTTGAATCAGTACAGAAATAATGCAAAAGTTTTAGAAGCTGGTCATAACTATCCCATGAAACCCTATCTGGTTCTAAAATAAAAGGATTGGCTCACTTGTTCTGCTAAGTATTGCATCTCCAACGATATCGGATAATATTAGGTCAATACTGTAAAATAGAATGGATACCACCAGCGTTTTTTTTTTGCAACTGGTTATATACATTTAGCACCGAACATTTTGTCTATTGTTGACACTTGTCATTTCTTAATTTACTTATCACTTGCCGAACGGTGTTCAATCGTTCAATATTCAATCATATGATCTCTGTCGTACAAAAGTTTTTTGGCAGAATAAGCAGCGTTGACTCACCTCTTACAAAAAACAGCTCCCATGAAATAATTCGAAGCGACTAACGATCGTTAGAATGTGTTAAATATGAAAATAATCAAATATTTCATATTTAACGCATTTAAACGGGTTAAATTCCCAAAGTTAACGCGGTCGAACGTGATTTCGAAAAAGAACAAGATGAAAATTGCGTTCACACTCGTGTAACTTCTAAATTTAAGACGTCACAGAAGTGGATTAACCCGTTAAATGTTTCGTATTTAGCGCATTCTAACGATCGTTAGCTGTTTTCAAATTATTTTATGAATGACATCGTACTTAAGATTACCGCTCTCTCTTCTTTTTTGTTTTGATGGTAAAGGTGGAAGCAAAGGTCTAACTGATTCAAATTTTTGCCAAATACAGAACATAATTGTTGTAGTTTTGCTCTAAATTTTGTGATATGTCCTTCTATGAATTTTGTTTTGAAACGTCCGGTTTTCATTTTTGAGTACATCGCAGACTCCCGAAAAATTCATGTGATCGATCGAGTCCAAAATTTTATTACAGGCACCTGCGACAAAATCTTACAACAGTATTTTTTTCTGCTTGAGATATAAACAAATAATAAAAGTTTTAAGTGAAATCTACAACTTTAATTTGGAAAACTCTAAACAAAAAAAAAAATTTATTGTATGAGATTTTGTCCCAGTTCATTAAAATTCGTCATTGTATTTTATTAAAAATGTTAAATTCTGTATTACATCACCTACGCAGCGAAGAACTGATTAACTATTATACAAAATTAAGAAGACATATATTCCTCTTTTGATAGATTTATTTCAAATTGATAAAAATTTGTTTATGAAAATATATCTAGAATATTGCATGTTTCTGTGGGTGAAATCAATATTTTAAGCTTTAGTCTCAACGGTTTTAATCAAAAGTACTGGTAAATAATCTCTATCTTCGACAGATGATCATTAATGTTAATATACTTCCATGACTGAAGTGTTTGCATGTTCATATTCTTGTCACATGATATATACAGTTACTCATAAGGCGAGACTTATCCGATTTGAAGGTGAATTCTTTGTAAAAAAAAAAGATAGTTCTCGTTATTTTTCTTTAAAAAATACTTGAATGACGCAAATAAAGAATGATTATATATCATTTGATTAATAATACTCCTAAACTAAACTAAAAGTTTTTTCATTCAACAAAAATCTCTCATTTGTCAACACCTCTCATCATTCAAAATGTTATCATTCACCCAAGTTGTATTCATTACAAGTAAGTTTAAATTCTATATAGATAATAAAACATAAATAACTAGAATTATTCGAACTTCTATTAGAGTGGAAAAATTGATGTGTTAAACGTCCGAAGTCAAGTCAAAAATAGATCTTTTCTTACTCATTGATTACTTATCTCTAACTGTAAAACATCAAATTTAGTAATGCATTTTTTCTTGGAAAAATAGGTTTCTTTTTATTCATAATTTGTTATAATCAAGCATCATCACTTGAATCAATCTTACCATCCGATCAAGCACAACATTTATCTGCTATCTATCGATTAAGTAGTGATAATGAACCCATTCACTCATTTATTGGCTTATCTAAACGACGTATCGATTCAAACAGTCGTGTTGCTTTACCATTATTTCGTGGATCAAATTTGGGAATATTTGTGCGTAAACGACCATCTGACCATTCAATGAGAAGACGAATAGAGACACGTTCACAATCTGATGATTCAACAACATTTGGAGATGAAATTGATCATTTTAATGATGTATATTTAGAAAACCAACGTCGTCACGAATATGATGATAGTGCAGGACCAATGTTCGGATAAATTACGTATCGATTACTCTGTTTGTTTGTGTTCTGTTGAAAGTATCTTTGTTTGTATAAATACGATCAAAGAAAAAATTTTTAATCAGAAATATGTAGACTGTTCCTATTTTAACTACTGAACCAACACATTAATTTGATATTAATACTAATAAAACATCGGATTGCTAAAGTAATAGAGCTTATCTAAGTCAATAGATGCATGTGTTATGCAGAAAACTTATACAGTAACAAGCTCATCGATAGATAATGTTTTATTAATGAATATACATAGTTTTTGCGGTTTTTATACGTGAATATTGTGAAGAAACACGCATATTCCAATCAGAAATTGTAATTTTGACAACACTCGCTTGGTACTCGAGCATCCTACCTCTGTACTACGAAGTCTAATCTAATCATATGTATCTTTCTCAAAGAATCCTTGATCTAGTAATTCAATGTTATTACTAAGTTCGATCGAGATATGTGTTTTTCTACCCATTATTTGTGTATAACATTTACTCTTCTGCAGAATAATTTTGGGATAAATGGAGAGGACTGTATACAAATTATTGTAATAACTTTACTGGTTTTTCAAAACTCATGTTTACTAAGTCTTCTTGAGTTTTTTGCTGAAAAAGAACAAATCTCCTTGTCGATCAGAGATGGGCAGCTCCGACTCCCGAGCGGTTGATGAAAATCACCGGAGCTGGAGTGAGCGTTGTATGAGAGTCATGAAGTCGGAACGGAGCGCTTCGTAAAAACCATAGAGCTGGAGCGGAGTCGGAGCGGCTCTTTCTTTTAGCACTCCGCCCATAGCTCCATTTTTTCCTTCATGTTCTGTAAACGATGATAGATCCATCAGTCAGAGGAAAGCTTATCGTTGACTATTCATCGCAGTCGATACTTCTTTGTCGTATTTATAATCAGTCGCAGTTGTGTACCTTTCACATCCGTTCCTGTGAAACGTGTGTTTTCTTCCAGTGAGATGTTCAGGCGATCCTATGTTAGCCAACTCTCTAAGAACATACTCGCTATGTTGGCTCTACTCAAATGCAATCGACACTTCCCCTATCTCCACTAGTCTTATTTCATGCTACAGATCAAACTGTGATCTAAAATTATTGTACATAAAAATTTTCTTGTTAATATTTCGTATATGCTGTGAAAGAGAATATGAACCGTCATATGAAGACACAGAATATGAAGATCATTGCAAAGCTACTTCAAAGAAATGAAGAATGTGCTTTTCCAATAAGATGAAAACTATTTTTAGCTGGAGCGAAGTCGGAGCTGGAGCGAAAATTTTCTGGTTTGTGCGGAGCGGGTGCAGAAATTTTCTTGTTAGAGTGGAGTCGGAGTTGAGCGACTCAGAAATACCTGGAGTGGGAACGAAACTGGAGCGAGAAAAGGTCGGAGCTGCCCACCTGTGCTGCCGATGCGGTTCATCAGGATGACCGGTCAACATCCAACCATAAGTCTGGACGGTCTTAAAGGAAAACTTAAAAGAGTCTTTTGTGCAATCAACGGCTATAGAAGCAAACGTCTACCCAAATTCAATACCAAATTCAATACTTTAGTATTAGTAGGTACCATTGCAAGGCAAACAAAAAAGTTCATAACTTTGAAAGAAGTACCATGAGCCCAAATCCTTTTAGGATTTTTACTAGCTCACTATCCTCTATCGATCGGCATAGAAATCATTGGAAACGTTATCATTGGAACTCATAGGGTTTAAAAAGATGCAATATACAGAACCAATAAGTGTTTAGGAGTTGTCATTAAAAAAAAGGATTTAGGAGAGAGTTTATTAACTCTCCAACATATGAGGAAAAGTTATGGTTTCCATTGTAATATGTTTTATCAATAGTAGAACTCGACTATTTTCTTGGAAATGGTGAAAATGACAGTTTGTTTTACCAAATTATGAAACAAAGGAGAACTAGAGTTTGAGTAGAAAAATTTAGGAGATGATCCGTGGCATGCCATCTGTTAATTTGGTCTGATACTAAAATTACGCGCACTGTTTTCACTAGGACGCTATAAGTCCAAAATTGGGAAAAGTGAATGTATCAACGATTTCTATTTATTAGCAGGAATAAGAGAAAATACTAGTGGATGGCAGTTAAATTTTTTACTTAAACTTTAGGTGGGAAAAATTGTTATACAATTTACGATAATTCAGTTACTCGCAAAAAATATTCTAGACTTTGGATATACTGAACGGCTTATAAGTTATAATTTAGAATAACGATTGCTTTCGATATCAGTTTTTGAAACCGACGATAGTAATGCTGAACGTTTCGAAACAATATGGTATTTTTTAAAAAAAACATTCGAAGTATTTTAAAAATAAAAAATTATAAAAAGAATAATCTAAACACTCAAACTAAAATACCTTTTTGCTTTTTTGAAATACACTTTTTTTAAAGGACAGTAACAGCTGTCTTCATAACAGTTCGAACTACTGTAATAAGTATCAGTCGTTTCATTCGTACTCAATCTGTCTAATGTAACAGCAGTAAGACTTTCCAATGTCAAATTATTTCTCTAACTCAAAATTTTGAGTTTAAAAACGAAGATAACTGATTTTCTTGAACGTAAAATAGAGGGTTTAAATTAGAAAAGATTATTTGAGAAATAGAGATAATTAAAAATAAAGTTAATTCTAATTTTTAGCTTTACGTCAATTAGCAGAACGCATATTTTTTATTTTAGTTAAATTCATTTTTTTTTCTCTCTTTCAAATAGAATAACAAAAAAATGTAATAAACAAACAAAGAAAATAATAAAAAGAAGTTGCTGTATATGTAATCATTTGAAAAAGAACCGTTTTAAATAAAACGAGCAACAAAAACAAAAGACTTTTTTAATTGTGTCTCTCTACAGAGAAAATAAAACAAGGACGACAGAAATCCAAATAAATCGTGCATAACACTTTCAATCACTGTGTCATACACGAACAAAGAGTGAAAATAGAATAATATACAGAAATTAAATAACTAATTAACAAACATTTCACCCATTGCCAGTAGCAGCGCTACTATTTGATTTCAAATGGTTACGATATTTTTGAACGCAGGCGTCAATCATTTTTGTAATACGAACAGAATCAACTTCAAAATCGGCATTTGTTGCCTATAAAAATAATATTAAACAATTATTTGAATGTTTTTCTCTAGATCATAAAGACTAACGTACTTTTGTAACAACTTTCTTCATAATTTCTTTATATTCATCTTTGGTTATTTCTTGTTTTCGAAATGCTGGTTTCAATGCTTCTTTTGCCATAGAAGCTATTTCTGTTTGACGTCGTTCTTTTTGTTTTCTCTAGAAAAAAATAAATACAAACAAATATGAGAAATTTTTTTAAATTCATTTTCACTACTTACTCGTTCAATTCTCTCCAGATGTTTAGCTGACGATGGTACATTATCTGATGTATCATCGAAAAAAGCTGTTGTCTCATGGTGAACGGGATTGTATGGAGCTAAAAAATGATAGAAATAGATAAACGAGATCTATTCGATGAAGATAAACGTTTAAACACCATTTTCTCCGGCTTGAAATAATAATTTTGTCATTGCCTGCGATAGTTTTCCAATCATACTAATACCATTCTCTTTGGATAATGGTGTGCTTGTAGATGTTGTTGTTTCTAATGAACTTCTATTTGTCATTTGTGGTAACAGTGTTGGTAATGGCAATACGGTGATAACAGGAAGTATTTCGTCTAAAGAGCAAGAAAGATCATCAAAGTCAATCAATAAGTTGATTAACTTAATTTTTTGATAATAAAATTTTCTATTAAAATTCTTTAGTTCAAACATATTTTCTAGTTTGAAATCTAGAAATCTTACCATCTTGTTGTTGTTGTTGTTGTTGTTGTTGTTGTTGTTGTTGTTGTTGAGTGGTGATCCATAGGGACGTGTACTGTTTTGTTTCATTTGTCTGGTTTTTTATTGGTTGGCATTGTTGATCGGATAATGCTGAATTACTTGTTGACAATGATTTTATTTTCTGCTGATGTGGAGTAAATATTGTTGAAACTAATTGATGAATATCTTGCGGACTTGCACTTTTATCCGATGGTGTCGTATGATGAGATTTTTCTGTTATATTACCTTCTATATTCTCACTTGTTAAACCCTTATTATTGATCGTTGTGATGAGTGGAGATGCAGGTTTCGAACTATTACCGCCCAATAATATGTTTGAGATACGTTCATCCAATGATGTATGACGAGGACTTCGTCGGATTTGTTGATGAGATTTTGATAAATTAGCATCTTTTAGTGGCGCTGATGTATCAGATTGAGCTACAAAACATAAAAATATAAAAAAAATTAAATACCATACTAATTTCATAAAGGTTTAACAATTCTTACTATTAATGTCTATATTCACCGTCTCATTTCGTTTTTTATCATCATCTTTCAGTTTTTTATGATGTTTCGATAGATGCGGTGTGATATGGTTTGTTACTGGTACTTTGTACAATGTATAAGGTTTATTTTTAACTGGCGTTATTGATGTTGTTAGCTGAAATCGTTGTTCTTGTTTGTCATTTTTAACAACAGTAGATATACTTGTAGTATTCGTATTGCTATCCGGTATAATTAGACTGTCCAAATCAATTTTAACTTTATTTTGTTCTTCTTCTTCACGTAACATTTCTTCCATTAGAATATCATCAGCAGCAAATGTCATTTTCTCGTTATCTAATTTTTTATCTCTTTCAACTGATTTAACTTGTTGTTGGACTGGTTTTGGGAGTAACAAAGTTGTTATTTGTTGTTGATCGACTTCGAATATTGTGACTGATGGACGCGGAGGACTCAATGAAAGTTGCGATGACTCTTTAGTATTTGATACTAAAATACAAAAATAATATACATATGAACCGCGTAAGAATCGAACTTTTTATAACAACAATTGGAATGATCTGCTTTCATTGAACGTTGTCAGAAAAACTACACATTAATCAAGTAATGAAAACGGACAAAAAGACAGCTTATAACACTTACAGATTGTCAAATAATTTTTTACCTGCTTCTGCGTTTGATGATGATGCGTCAGTTGTAACTATTTGTATTAGATTACTTCTTTGTCTACCATTCGTATTTGATGAAGGTAAGTTATTTAAATTTGAAATAAATGATGGTAGGGTTTGTTTTGGTTGTTGTAACTGTTGCTGATTATTTCCACCTTCACTCATATTTTTTAAACGGTTAAAAATTCGAACACGATCTTCAACTGATGTTTCATTATTTTTTGGTGTCACCGAGGTTGTTGATTCTTCACTATGCTGTTCCTGTTGTTGTTGTTGTTGTTCTGATGTGACTGGTGTAGAAACTGTTACAAGAGGAACAGGAACAATGTCTTTTTGCGGTAGTACTTTTGGTGCGGTTCTTGGTGTGTTAAATTGTGCAGAATTGTCGTGTGATTGCTGTTGAGTATAAAGAATAGTTTTTGGTGGACTGGAAAAATTCGATTGTTTATGATGATAGTTGGAAGATGAAGACTGTTGTTGTTGCGTGGAGTAATGTTGAGATGATGGTAGAATATGAACAGTTGGAGGTGGAAGTGATACTGGAGGATATGTACGAGGTAGAGGTGGCAAATGATGATGAGGCTAGAAAAAGATGATGACAATGATTGCTCCGCCATCAATTTTGTATCATATTATCATAGAAGAATGCTAAATGTCACACTTCTATCTTACCGGTTGAGCTCTTGGAGATGTTCTCGAATGATAAGATGCTGAAGTTCGATGTGAAGATGAGGATGATTGATAATGCTCACGGTGGAATGGTGATGATGGCTTTTTCGATGATCGGTCGTGGTTTGTCATTGTTCCATGACGTTGTTTTTCTGGTCGTTCAATACTTTCATGTTTTTTTAATTTCTTATCAAGCTTTTCTTTATCTCCCTTACTGTCTGTTGATCGTTTTTTAGATGCTGAACGTGATCTCGTTCGCAGTCGATGTCTTGACGTTTTATGCGATACTTTCGATTTTTTTACAGTGGATGAAGAATCAGTATTGTCCTCAGATTTTTCAGATCTTTTTGGCGAATCGATTGTTATCGTGTCAATTTCAGATTTTTTATTATTGAAATCTGAACTTACTGATAAATTTGTCAGTTGCGGTAGTGGCGCAGATACTTTCTTATATGGACTAGATGATTTTTCACGTTTCTTGTGTTCAGATGAATTTGCTCGAAGGCGTTTTCGGTGCGATGATGAACGATAGCGACGATTAGACGATGTTCGACTACGAGAGCGTCTTGACAGTGATCTGAAACAGTCAGAATGTCAAACTAATCATAAGTTTAATAGTATAAAGTTAGTAGAATTTTAAAGAGTTTGTATCGTATCTAATCTAATGCTGATGTATAAAGATTGAGTTGTCTTATAATTAAGGATATATCTCATTTCTACTTCGAAGAATCATACCGATTTATATTGTATTCTCAAAACAGTCTTTTAATAGTAGTTGTATCTGTGAGAAACTTAAAACTTATCTATATTCATGATTCAAAAGAACCAGGAACTCTATTTGGTCAAAACTTTCTATCTCAAGACTTTTCAATAGTTTTTGAATTGAGTAAGCATTGTATCGTCGACTTTAGTTTACTATTTTCTGATTCTTAGAATTTTTGAAAGAATGGTATAATGATATGTTTATTAGTGGAATGGTGAATTACATTACATACTTTTTCTTGTCATTATTATAGTCATCATCTTTCCTTGTATCTGTTGATCGTCTCTTACAATCTTTACTCCTCCGTTGTTTACTGTCATAAGATGAACTTCTTCTTCTACGCCGTTTCCTTGAACAACTTCGTTTTCTGTCATTACGAGAATGTTGACGATCACTTGAACGTGATTTCTTTCGATTTGGGATCGATTTAAAATTAATTTGGATTTGCTCATCTTTTTTCTTTTCTTCTAATTTTTCATCTTCTTCTTTTACTGATGATGATAAATTTAGTCGTTCATTGTCGTTTCTATTTTCTTCTTCTATGTGTGCTGATATTCTCTGTTGATTAGTAGATATTTTTAATTGAAATATATTTGCGTCAGAATTTTGTTGTATTCTTGAGGCATTTCTCAGTGCTTTCATTGATGCTAAAACATGACGTGCTCGACGTTTACTTTTTTCATTACTTACTGTTGTTGGCGTTAAACTGTTATTATTCAAAACATTTGCCATTGATGAAGAGAAGGAGGGTACCGAAGAAGCATCACATGCACTGGACAATTGAATTGAAAATGGAATAATTAAAGGTTGTTGTTGCGTAGATGTACTTGTGCTAAAATAAATGAGAATAAACTAGTCATTTACGACACCTGTCTAAAAGCTACTCGTTGCATAGTTGAGTAAGTATAAGTATAAGTAATTTGAAACCTCGCATTTACTTTAGTGAGCTATTATCAAGGTCTATTGCGGTTGTCGTTCTATCATCATTTTGACTTGTTTTCATCCCACTATCATTATTCTCATCTATGTTCTGTGTAGTTGTTATTGTATCGTCTTGAATATTCACATTTTCCGGTGGTAACGGTATCGAGATCAAATCATTCTCTTTCTCTACCATCGATTCTTCTTCATCTTCCACAGCAAACGGATCGTATTCAGTGTTTTCACTACTTAACGGTTCCATCATCGTTTTAGCGTGCTGTTGTTGAAATCGATCGTTCAATAACATTGATGGAATCACTGGAGGTGCTGAAGAAGATGGAAGAAAACCCGATAATGGCGGTAAAGTTTGTGGTAAAGAAAAATAGCATTGTTGTTTATCTATTGTAGATGATAATGTGTTGATACGATTTGAGGATGGTGAAGGTGGAATGGCTGTTAAATGCATAGATGATGGTGGTGTTGGAAAATAAAATTGTGCACCGTTCACTTAAGAAGATACATAGTCGTACCCACCATCAGTAAATTGTTCTAGTCGTACTTGTTTAAAATGATCTACTGAAGATGGTGTTGATGACATTGTGTCTTTCATGCAGAAAATGATCTAAAACAATGACATAAAAACACTAAATATCCACCATTGCTAAAAATCAAAAACAGATAAGCACAAGATATCCGGAAGCTCTTGCGCTAGTCAATTTTCTTTTACTTCAACTCAGTCGTAGTTTAATACACTCGTACAAATCCCAAGATGAATAGTTTTGTCTCCAATATTGAAAAACAGATATCGTTTATAATTTTTCACTAGTTAAAAGTATCAGAAACATTTTTTAATATTTTTCGGTCTTCTTCGAAGAAAAAAAATTCATGCTCTTTTGATTTATTCTTGTCACAAAATAATCATTGTTTTTTACATATCTTTTCTAAAATAAATTTGACATCAATTTGTTAAACATGATTTTTTGTCAGCGTCTAATAATAAGACTTTTTCATATACGAAAAAGAATTTAACTAAACTATGAATACAGTTATTATTAAAATACAACCTAAAATCGACGATAAACTGATTCCAGTTTTGTACCTCTAAGAAATTGATCTTAGTAAATAAAAATATTGTCCTTATTTTTGTAACCAAAATCTTTTAATGTATGATTTCTTGTGATATACTACATAGTTATTATGGAACAAATATGACTATATCTATAAGAACGCTGTCACCGTTGAATCTGAATAATTTGTTTCATGAATGTATTGTCAATATATGGATGTTTTATTTTTCTTCAAAAACACAAATCAATTACCATTCTTTTTCATGTACATACAAAGAGGAAAATTTAGAGAGAATGATAGAAAAAAGTATAGTTTTTGTTTACAACAACGAAAGCAGAAATAATAGAGTAAGAGTAAGTTATATACAAAAAAAAAAAATTGCAGCTAACAGTCTAAGAATAAACAAAAACAGCATGTGAACTGCAGATAGCCATTGTTTGTTCTTCTTTATTGATTAACTAAAATAGATAAAAGAAATCAAAACATCATACTACTATAAAATTCGGCAATGAAATAATGTTTATAAACTATGCTTTAAGGCTGAGGTACATGTATCGTTTTAACCACTTCAGAAAACAAAAGATTTTCTCTTTTACTCTAACCGACGCATAGTAGATCTACTTACAACCGTATTTTCTATCTCTAGAGGAATAAAACGACCATTGATCTTACCTAATAGCAATATGCATTTTGTCTAATTTAATTTAAAATAAAATTCTTCTCCAATTGTTCATTCGTGTTGATAAAAAGCACATTGAAAAAAGAAATACAACGAACATTTGTTTTAGACACATAGTGGTAGTACGTTTTTACTCAATCGTAAATATCACCGAAAGAAAATAAAATACATATACATATGCACTCCACACTATACACAACATAGACAAAAAGAAACTATAAAGAGACAAAAATGAAATAAAATAACGACGGCAAAAAAGTGAGTTTTAATTCATTAAACACATTTATATTCCCCAACCATTGTTTCTCATACTCAAATAACAATATATGGCCTAAAATAAAGAATAATAATTCAATAAACAATAGTCAGGGAAAGTGAAAATTCATTGAGTAAAAATGAACTGCATGTAATCTAAACTGTTGAAATCTTTGAGTAATTATTATGTGAAAAAGAATGTCTAAAACGGAGGAGCACTAATATTATTATGTAATACTAAAACTGTCGCATTTTCTATCTTATAACTCTTAGCGATCAACTATAATCAGTTATCATTACCCTCTTAATGAAACATCTTGAAGTGAATGTAAACGTTGTTGAGATTGCAATAGTGAATCGATAAATAAGTTGGGATTAGTTTGTCTTGTAGGACTACTCGAAGAAGGTGATGATGATGCGGATGGCGTAGGACGAGTTCTTGGCTGGCTTCCTGGTAAACGTTGTATACGTGGTAACGATCGAATTACTTCTTGAGTTACAATCGGTTCTCGCGGTGGTGGTGGTCGTTGTCTTACTCTTGATTCTGTGCTGTTTGGTGTTTGACGATTTCCAGATCTCACACGAGCCGTTGTAAGAGAACGACGGGGAGCTGATGGACGTTGGGTATTTGGTAGTGATACTGTTGTAGAAGTTGATGTCAATGGTTCTGTATTCGACCGTGCGACTATTGGTCTACCACTAGCAGCAATAATACGCGCAGCTTCACTAGAATGGAAAAAACGAAAATAAAATAGTCATTTAATCAGAATGAAATGACAGAGCAGTTACCTTTGAGGTATAACAGATCTACTTGATGAGATCGATGTTGGTGCTTCTTCTTCGCTGAAAAATTAAATCAAATGTGTGATGAAGAGTTCCTCAGACGTTAATAAAGGAAAAAGGTCAAAGTTTATAAAACAGACTTACAGTGGAACATCCATATATCCGCCGAAAATCGATAAAGGTGCTAAAGTTCTTGTAAGCGAAATATTTGGTTGAATATTTGTTATAGATGCAGTTGGTAAACCATCTGTTGCAGTTGTCTAAAAAAACAGTGTAATTGTGAAACACTCACGTTTCTTAAAGTGTATTTGGTGAAGTATACTGTAGAAAAGTAAGGTTTTCATGCACGAATGTATTTTTTACTATCACAAGCAAACATTTTTAGGGAAAAGGTTAGAAAATGCCCCATGGTTTACCCAAGATTTATGACATAAAATAACTACTTTCACTTTCATCTGAAACAAATGCTTACATTAGCCATTTGTACTCTTCGTGTAACATTAGTAGCGACTTGTCTTTGTCTTCTTGTACGTCGTCGATGTTCAGCAACGGGAGTAACAGGCACTCGTTGTCTCTGAACTCGACGTCGTCGAGCTCTTCGTCTTCTCGTTGGTCGCGGTGGAGCTGGTACACGACCACCCGTGCCTACTCGAGCTGTTCGACGACCTCCTGTGCTCATTCGAGCCGTTAAACGACGAGGAGGGGTTGGTTGAGCTAGAAAGCGATTCAATAACTAAATGGAAAAAAATCAGCCATTACAGCAATCAGCTTCAGAGAGAATAGACTTCTCCATCAAACTTCGACTGAAAATATACTTTAATAAAAGATTGACTATAGACTAGAGCACATACTTGCTGAAGACCAAGCCTTCGACCATTTCCATCATCATTGTGTTCGTCTTCTTCTTCTTCTTCTTCATCCATTTCTTCGCTATCCGTTACCGTGTCATCTGCTGAAATTCGATCTACTTCGCATAGTGGACACAACCAATCACCGTTTGGTACATGAGGTAAATTAACGCAAAACGTATGGTAGCTAAAGAAAAAAGATAGAAATACCGATAGTTGAATTATTAGTAGTATTAAAAACGTATACTCACCCATTTCCGCATTCATCACATAATAACAATAAGTTGTCTTGGTCATCCCTACCGCATATTCTACATGCAACATCAATAATATCATCGACTTCAACCATTTCAAACATTTCATCTTGATCAAGACGACGAAATCTAACATCTTCAACTTTTAACTAAATACACACGAATGGATTCCATTACAAAAGAAAAAGATAAGCAACTAAATACATACTGTATCAGATATTTCGTCATGAATGCTCGATTTTATTGATATCATACGGAATGGTTTACGATCAATCGGACACGAGTTATTTTTCTAGAAAACAGCACATAGCATAAAATAAAGGGAAGAAAGAGACATCTAAGAGTTCAAGACTAATCATCCTAACGTAGAAAGGGGATTTTATAATATACTCACTCTAGACCATTCACGGATACATTTTAGACAAAATAAATGTTCACAATTTTCTGGTATTCCAACATTTTGTTCTTTCAATTCCTCAAGACATACTGCACATTGTTCAGGCTTTTCATCAATAGGTGGAAGAGGTGGTGGAGGTGTCACTGAACAAATAGGTTCAGATTTCAAACTATCATTTTCTTGCATTGATTCGGTTGTTTGAGCAGCTTGTTGTTCTTGGAGTTGTTGCTGTCCTTTCAGTGCACGTCCACGAGACCGTGTTGTCTAGAAATAGAAGACCTGTTGCAGCAATGGTTATCACCTATGGATATAATGATAAAAGGTGATGGAAGTATTGAACTTTCGCCTTCACTGTATTCTATCCTAATATGTGAGCTGTGTCTGATATTTATTCCAAAATCAAATGCGGATCTCAGCTGACCATTCTCATCTTTTTACTTGCCATCTAAACCGATATTTTCAGTTATTTAAAAAACTTACCACTCTGTAACTACTACTAATATTTGTGTCCTATAAAGGTAAAATATACAACAAGAAACTGTCATTGGGCTCAAACGACATTGGATACTCACACTCGCTCTGCGTAAATATTTTCTTGGATTTTCTTCTGTCTGATCATTATCGTTATTCACTGAAGAGAAACTTGAACTATTACTTGCCATCTAAAATAAATAAATAAATGTTGCATAATGGTTGATCAAGAGTCAGAGGAAAAAGCAAAGATTTTAACAAGTCCTAAATTTACTGAGAAGAACGAGTGTATCTTCAACCAATTAAGAAAAGACACCATACTTCATAGAACCAATAAGATCTTTAGCTGTAAAAGGAATTTAGTCTTACTCTCAATGAATTGTAGGATATTTTTCCCCTCACATTAACATAGACTATGAATTGTAATCCGTCTAGAGGTGTTAGCCGATAGACTTTTCTATTCTTCGTCAATGGCGTGAAGAACGCAAAAGAAATTTTCAATCGGCGGCGGGCGTAGGGTTTATTTCCTCAAAAATTTCGACGTTCGACGGCTGCTCGGTCTTTAGCAAAAAATTTGCTGCGTCAGCGGCGCGGCTAACATCTCTAGATTTGTCTTATTAGTACTTTTCTTTGCAAAAGGAAAAAATTGCTATACCTGCGTTACATGTTAATTAAAATAGTATGAATGAAAGTTCAGGTGGGAAGAAGTGATTTATAAACAAAGGAAAAGGGTGATGCTTAACTTCTATTTGTACAAAAAAATAGCTTCTTTTAAATTTAATTGCTTCAAAGGACAACACACGAAACAAAATTCTGACGTACGCACTATAATCAATGTAAAAACTTTGAGAATCATGACCAGCATAAAAAAGGCCAAAATAAAAATTATCTGATTACTTACTAAAAAATGATTCAGATTAAGTCTAGAGAAAAAGCTGTGAGATTTTGAGTTTCATTACGACAAACAGACAAACACTCTTAACTTTTCCTCGTAATCTTGCCAGAGTTAACTTCGAGTTGTCTTAAAAAGTTCCTCCCTTTTATGCATGCTTTCTTAAGCTCATACTCTTTTTCTACGTAAGATAAACAAAAATAAGTTGAATCTATGCTCTTTCTCTGATTCGTAAACTTCTTTTAACAAAAAGATGTTTATTAATGTATTTACTATAGAACCTACAAAAATTATTCCGTTAAAAGATAGACAAAGTATATTCGACTCGTTTTATTTTATTGCAAATAAAAGTATCCATGGCATACTGTTACCATAAATAGTGGCAGATAGCAATGAGGGGCATTTCGATATTCTTAGTCACAAACGTTTAACCAACGAAAAGCAACTTCGCAATTCTAACGGTTTTTTCCAATCCAGCCATTGCATCCTCACTGTTTTACTGTGATGAGATCACTACTCTACAGTATTGGATATTTTCTCCTCATTCCATTTATACACAAATGGATAGGATAAGTTAAGCACAAAGTTGACCGCACACTTGCGCTTAACTTCCCTTTTAACTTTCCTTCCTCGTCGTTGGTGGATTTTGAATTAGTCTGCACTTCGGTTTTCATTGACATTACAATCAAGTTTTAACCTCTATGAAATACAATTGAATACAATCATATTTTATAGCTGGATAAACTACTTAATCAAAGTAATGTATTGGATGGACTTTGGACACAGAATTCAGCAACTTCCATTTGAGCAAGAACGAAATAGAGACATAATGACAGAATTTGATTGGTGGTAATCGCCAGTGGTTTATTCTTCAAGTATACACCGTAAAAAAATAACGGCAAAACTATCAGAAAGTCACGGTAAAAGTGTGTCATTGTCGTCCAGAATACAACTATCAATAAGACGATGAAGACACACTTTTACTGTGACAATGACATACTCGGGATATCAAAAATAACACTTAAATTGTGACATCGCTTTTCTATTGGTTGGATAAAACTTGCAGGATGTCAGACGTTTTCCCTGTATAAAAGTGCGGCGTTACTACACTTTTAGTGTTATGATAACACACTTTCTAAGACTGATGCCTGGTAGGCAGTGTTTTTAATGATTAGTGGGTCTCGCTTGAACAAAATGGGTTTCCACTTTGAAAATTCGATTTCCACGTTGTTTTTAGCAGGGAAAACACGGAAAATGCAGTGGTAAATTGTGGAAACCCATTTTGCTTAAAATTCCTATTAAAAACACTGCTGGTAGGAAAGCGTGGCATTGCTACACTTTTAGTGTTATGAATGGTATTGTTATGATCGATGGGGAGGTGATCGATCGTAACCTTTAACAGGGTAGGAAACACAATGACTTGTCAAGTATCTCCGAACTCCTATTTAATTTTGAGCTTAACTTGTTTCTCAATGTGTCTTGTTTTTTTTAAAACGTTCTAGACGATATCGTCACTGGTGCACTGAAACCACGGGTTTGTCAGAGGTTAAAAGTAGAGAAAATTGATCTAAGATGCAGTTGCTCTAGCTGGGTTTCCAATCTCTTTTGTACACTTAACGTGGAATCAATCAGGATCGCATCCCTAGCCATCAGTATATTTTTCGTATGGCAGACTTGTATGCATTCATTAATTTCTAGATTGACAGCGTAAGTATAAAATCCAAAAATAAAGAAAATTATGAATTTTCTTTTGTTTTTTAAAACGAAGATGACAAGTTTTAAAATAATAATAACAGCAAAGGAAGAAAAAGATCCTACAGTTCAACAGCACACAAGAAACTAGATTGCAATTGCACTGCGCAACTGTTGCGATGTCGACAGATTGTGTCTCTGCTGGCAGCTGCCAAAAGCGGTTCCACAGCGAGCAGATTTTCACTACACCGCTTTCGATGTTAGTTTCTTATCGAGCAGCTGAAAAGATAGAATTGAATTAAACAGAAAAATGAATGAAA
>CAJNOQ010000566.1:0-46571 GCA_905250885.1 Didymodactylos carnosus | reverse complement strand
TATGTTCTTCAGAAAGCTGGGAAACAAAAATTATATTCTCTGAAGAACACGAATTCGTTTTTTGTTCTTTATAAAAATGAAGAACTAATTTTTTGAAGAACAAAAACCCTACTGAAGAACAAAAACGCGAAAATAGGCTGAAGAACATATATTCTGTTCTTCAGTTTTCAAAGAACACATTCGTGTTCTTCACCATGTTCTCCAAAGAACGGAAGAACACAGATTTCTAACAGTGTAGTGTCTTCGTGGGACATCGTGGGTGCTTAGTCAAAGGACCTGGATGCATTCTTCTATGTAAATCAGATGTATTTTTGATGCATAAAGTAAAGCATCTCGATGTCCATAAGGCATTCGAAATGCATCAAATACGCCGATGAATAAAATAGGTGACTGAAACATGCGAAAAAGAGATGAATAAGTCTATGTAAAATGAACAAATAGGGTAGAAAAGATGTTAGTTTTTCTTGTTGACATAAGAGGTTAAGGAAAAAAGACTCAACTGTTTGTCAGTTATAGGATTTTTAACTTCCAAATCGATCGACCTAAGTGTATATACGAGGACAACAAATGGACAGACTATCGTTTTTACCAAAATAAGTTCTTTCAAGATAATATTTGAGTTCATCATAGGATGAAAATGCAAGGTTAGAGTTCTGGCTATTTTTGCATGATACACAAAACCACAGCTCTTCATTTTGGTTCATTTGAGATACAGGCTCTATATAGATCTGAATTTCATAAAGTACAGCGCACTAAACAGAAGCAATTAAGTATAGAAGAAGAAATAAGAAGAAATAAGCAAGGGGAGAAAGCTAAATATTTGTTTACATAAAATAACTGAAATTTCGATATTTCACTAGGATCTATAAGACAATGGAGAAGGGAGAGACGAGCACTACCTTTTAGGTTTGTAGCAAACAAATCTACTTTATTCTATTAGCTTAAAACCACTGTTACCATTTGTTCGAGCGTACAATAGATAGCTAGTGCCTCGCACCATTTTGGTGTGTTAGTGATGTGTGTCGAAAGCACCTAAGCTATATAGCAGCAACTTAGAGGTGTTTTGTTAAGACATCAAACTGCATTTATGCACGTGATGTGCCTTCATTACACACGTGTACGCATTTTAAAGCCATCCAAGCGGTTTATCAAGAACTTTTTTTGACAGTTTTGATAGAACAGAATGTTTATAACATTCAAAAGAAAAGCATACGATGCATTCCATTTGAGAAAATTATTTTGTACTCGGAATACTTATAGAAAATGGCAAGTGATACAGACAGTAGAATATCAATTAAATACATTAAATGAACAGAATTGTATACCTAAATCTACTACATCTAGCTTACAGAAAAGCGTCATCATCGTGTGAACAAATAGTAATAATCTTCCATTATGCACTTCAAGAAATTTGTTTTTTGACAGTCTGAGCTCGCTCTAAATAAAGAATAAATAACAGTTTTTTTCTTACGTTGATTTCATATCTTCATGATAAAATTTTTAAATCATTAGAAAGATGTGTGACAATCGTTTTTTCATTTTAAAAGTCAAACATGCTCAACTGATCATATTATATGAACTGAGTGATGTTTTCTGGAAATACACTTCATTGTTAGACGGACATTAGAGACAAGCACAACAATTTCCTGAATAGAAAAAGAAAAAATATACTTGATACATCTTTATTACCTTTATTCTGCCCGAAGCATATTTAATACACATACGGCTATATGGGAGATGGATAATTCTTCTGGCTATGACGATATTTTCTTCTAATAGCAAAACAAAGAAATATTGATAATAACATTTAAATCTTGTATGTTAACTTGACACTCGAGTTAACTTTTCATTTACCTGAGGCTAATTTGAAATCATTTTTCAAATTGAAAAATCAAACTAACGAAAATAAATGATGAAACGTGGATTTTTTTATTAGAATATGATTTGATATCAAATTTTGAGCTTCTAAAAGTATAGATTGTGGCCAAAAACGTGAGAATGAACGTAAAACTACATCTGCACGAACGTAAAACTACATCTACACTGTCACGTGACTCTTTGAGTAAACGTTGTGAATGCAGTGTGCAATGGAGTAAGCATCAAGGATATCCCTCTCCAAAAAAACTTTTGCATTATCTAATTTTTTTTGAATGTTACATACTAGTACAATGTTAAATTTAAAACTTTCAACATTTGATGACTTTTTTTAGCATCAATACGAAATATGGTAATTAAATTAATTGAGCGTGCGTGAGATAGAAAACGACTGTTTCTTATACAAAAGAATCTTCCTTGATGATGAAAGCTTTAAAAAAGTAAAAAAATAGAACATAGTTAAAAATAGTCTGGATTATTTAACTTATGCACGTACCATCTATCCTTAGTCTGGGATGTGTAATGTGAAACTCGATAAGCCGTACAAACTAAACAAATCAGAATCTGTTCATCTGAAAGGTTTTGATAAATATCCAATAGTCCGGGTTTTTGCATATTAATTTTTCTTTCTCATGTATTACATATCTCAGACTGATCATACTAGCACCAACCTCTTAGATGATAATATAGGATAAATAGTATTTGTATACGTGATAATCAAGAATATTTTTAACTATGCCCTATCTTTTACTTTTATGAGCTTTTCATAACTTACAAGATTCCTTTGTTAGAGAAAAAATGGCTTGTTTTTATAACTAGTTCGTTAGGTGTCACAGTGGTATCGAAAAATTGGAATGAGAAAGAAAAATGTTTTTGACCTTGACAAGACAATATTCATAATGAGAACAAAGCATTGTGTTTTGTTCAGAAAATGTGAAATCAGATTTAAACGTATATGATGAAAGATGTTATAATCGACATTTATATGCATCCACTCTCTAAAATAAAGCGCATTTTACAAAACGGAAAGGGTTAGGATGGATACGGATTTCGTCGTTACTAAATTCCTAATCATTTTTCTAAACCCTGAGGAAGAATTTTGGAAAAAACAAAACGGTTTTGTAAAAATTAGCAGGTTTTATATGACGGAAATAAATTATCTTTTTTCGCTCGAAAAATGAAAGAGTTTAGTAATAGACTGAAAAGAGTTTTATAAGATCTGTTTCCACTTGGGCAGAAAATATCAAAATGTAAAGGACTATTTCTAGCTTTACCAAAAGTTTGCACAAGAATATGTTAATGCAACAATTATAAATGATTAAATGATTCATAAAAACAATCCGCACAAACCAGCGTTCAGGCACAGTTCAATTTAATTCTTTTAAAGTTTTTGCGTCTTTTTTTATTATTTAATATTTTAGTTTTCTACTTCAACTTCTTTTGTCGAGTATAAAACTATATAAAAGTGCAGAAATACTTTGAGTGCATAATTCTATTCATCATTTCATTTTCAATTCCTCAAGATCTTAAATAGTTTTTGCCTCTACTAAACTCCAGTTGACATTGGCTTAATGTGAAGTAGAAATGATTTTTGTCTTATAAATTAAAAGTCTATAAGTGCATTGATGAGAAAGAAATCTCTGTTTACTCCAAAAATCTAGTGGTTTGTATCAGCATGAGTTAATAAGAGGTTTAGTAGCTATTAAAAACCCCTTACAAAATCCATTTTAGAGGTTTAGAAAAGTGTCCATATTTAGAACGTCTAAGAGTTTATTTAGTACGCATTAAAACTCTTTTTAGGGGTTCTGAGTGAAAATAACAAAACATTTAGGTGTTTTGAGTATGGACACATTTCTAAACCTTTTTTACGTTTTGAAAAATACGCTTTTTGTTTCCAGTGTAACATAATTAGATTTCGTTTTGTAGACATAATTGTGGCTGGATAGAATGAATGAATGACGAATAGACTTGAGAATTTCTCACGCATTCTGAATATCGCACTTACTTCACATGAAAATAATAGTTCGAACATAGCTTTGACATTGATTAATTATATTAAATAATAATTTAGTTTGTCTGACTTGAAAATTTCAGAATAGACACTCAATTAGTACTGTCATATTACTCCACTATCTTTGTTACTTCACTCGAGCACAGATATATTACGTAGATCTTTACTTTCATACATAATGATTAGTACCAACTCGACACTGCACAGAGAAATATAGTCATTATTTCTGAAAATATAGAAAATTGAGAGAAAAGTGCGTATTCTTTCACTGATTAAGCCCATACATAATATATTGACGTAGTAATAAATGAAATCATAAAAAATTCACAAAAAACAAATGACTGAGATTCTTTGATCTACTTATTTTTCAACAACCCTCTTAGTTAGTACAATGTTTTGATGTTTTAATTGGTTTTTGTTACAGTTGAAAGAAAAACGAGAAAAAAGTTAGCGAAATACGTAAAATTGTCAGAATTCTCTAATGGAAGAGAATTTTTTTTTCCAGTATATTAACAGAACATTGTAATAACCATCATAGCACTATAAAATAATGTAGCTAAAAATGAGACATGCAGTAGAAACTATATTTAGAAAAACTGGATTGACTTATAAACATATCTGCTCATATTCTTATATAGGGATTCTTGAATACTCTTTTTTTTGTAAATTATTTCTCGAGAATGGAACGACGACAAGTATTTTCTGTACGTTGTTAGTTTCTTATTCTTCTGTTACACCTCCGTGATTTTCTGTGCTCACTCACTTTGACACTAGACTTAAATGTAAAAGTTATCGATGACCGAAAAGTAAAGCTGTCATTTGAGATTTTATGAAGCAATTTTCTAATTGTGGATTTTCCTTGTTATATGTTTGCTCTAGAACTTGTTTATACATGTCAGTAAAAAAGATTAGTTTATTTTGAGAGTTTGGTTCTTCAGTTACAATAAAAAATTTCAGTATTCAAGTAGACGAAATAAACAACAGCAGAGATTGTGAAAATGTACTAATAGTTTAAATTCCGATAATCTATGATCTATTTTTTTTCTTATTTTTACAAATAGTCCCTCTTCAACAAAAAGATTAAATCTTTTCATATAATTATTTCACACATAAAGACCTATACTGATGTCGGAAATGAAATAAATCTAAAGCTTTTATAGTATTTCCTATTTCAAACGATTTACTATTGAATAAATACTTATCTTTATTATTGTTGATTCCTTCTAACTGACATTCAATTCATCTTAAGACAAACACAGATAAAAGAATCAATTCATTTTCATAGAAGCTAAGCGTCCTATCAGACCTACTGGTGAAAGAATAACAATAAGGCACAAATAAGCAACCATGGTGAACTTCTTCATCAAGCTCTTGTGGGCAATAATTCATTGTAGTTGCAATATTACCATTGAAACAAACACTCATACCGATAACGATATTCAACAAAAGATCTATAAATTTGTGATTTTATAGAATGCAAAAAAACGCGTTTTGAAAGTTGCCTCTCGACGCACTATATTCGAAAAGAAGTTTCTATCACAGCTTATTTCAGTTTATTTCAACAAATAACTTTTATATGTTCACAATAATTACCAAGTATACACGACAGTTGGTAGATAATTAAAAAAACATCT
Organism: Didymodactylos carnosus; assembly: GCA_905250885.1. NCBI lineage: Eukaryota > Metazoa > Rotifera > Eurotatoria > Philodinida > Philodinidae > Didymodactylos > Didymodactylos carnosus. The sequence goes on along the minus strand of CAJNOQ010000566.1, from coordinate 41,051 downwards.
TTCTTATTTTTCACAAAGATAAACCATCTCTTTTTTCTTTTACTACTTCTTTCATAGGATACAAAAGGATCTCTTGTCTCAAGAAGAAAGGCTATTAATTTTCATCGGTTTATTACAACCTGAATATGAAAACTATTGGAAAAATGACGAATATGCGAAAAAATAAGAGAAAACAAAAAGATACATAATGTAGAAAGAGAAGATCTTTTAGAGTTAGTCTGCGTGCAAATTCAAGATTTCAATAACTTTTTATACTTCTTTTCGGCTTCTTTTAAAAAAGTTCATACTTATTCAAATATACCCGTTAAAAAGCTAAGCTGCCTATAACTCATCCAATAGCTATGGAAATCTTCTGACAAAGATAACCTAATGTTCCTCACAAATTGACAAAGTGCAAATCAAATTTTGTCCACCCTAAGGTTTTATCTAGAAGAGTAATAATATTAATCGTTTAAGGCCCCAATGGGTCAGAAATGCCAATTTTCGGCAAAAATATCGATTTTGAGATGGTTACATAGTCCGAAGTGTCCCAAAAAAAAGAAAATTTTTGATTGTTAATCAAGATCAAATTTGTAATAAAACTTTGTCATAGGATGTTTTCCTACTGTGCCAGTACCAAAAGCATTGCTTTGTCGCTAACAAAACAGTGCGCAACTGCTCCTTGTTCCACTATGGTTCACAAGAGTACGAGTACTAGCAAAGAACCAGTTCTATGACACGAGATGGTTGAAAGATAACACTAGTTTGTCTTTTGATCAGTATAACATATCTGATCTATCTGATACTTATGAGATGCTGTTGCTAATTGGATTTAGACATTTTTGATATAGTAAAAAGAAATACTATATTAATTCCAATTTAAAAGGCTAGATGAATGGATAGATGCAGAGTTGTGGAGTAAAAATCAGAGTAGGTGTAAATTTTTGGGAGAAAGTTAAAAGATTATGGGAGAAGGGTAAAAACGATTTTAATGCTCCAAAATTTGTGGGAGAACGACTACGAGCAGAAAGTAATAAATCCAAAAATCAGGAGGGGCGTACCTCCTTATACTCCCCTGTTGTCACGGCTGTGGATGGATGAATGTTTATTATACATTGTGATTCGTGTGCTCTCAGTTATTTTCTTCATATCAGGCAGTGGTACTTCCATATAATATAGCTTACGCACTTTGAACTAGACCGAAAGTCGGGTAGATTTGAGTATATAAATGTAGAGTACATTTCGAGGTTAGAATTTAATGTGCATTCTTGAAAATCTATCTTGTGAAAAACTACTTGATCATAGTTAAAACCTGTGGACTTCATAATTCTAGCTGAATACAATCGAGGATAAAAATATCTTGAAAAGCTGCAGGTAATTTTTCGACGAGACTGTCCTCAGAGTTTTGGATTAGGGGCATCTTACTGTGAGATATCAGACAATACTTTCGAATTCCTTCTTACGCGATGCAAATGAGCATCAAAGCCACTTGATATGCTATGAAATAAAGTTATTTTTCACTTAAGAGCCAATTTCTGGTAGTTTCGGGCAGGTTAGCCCGTAACTTTCTGAAATTTAATTTTCGAATAGATCTTTTTGTTAGGCATATTATTAATAAGACAACCTGAAAGGATGAACTTTGTCGGATCTTTCCTTAAAAACTTATAGCCAAAATAAAGTGTCGTTCTCTTCTGGGATCTCAGATAGAACCCATTAGAAAAAATTTTCCTTTTCAACAACCATATGTCCATTAAATGATCTTTTCATATGGATCGATAGAGAAGAGAGTGCGCTATCCGACTATGACTATTAGAATGTTTCAGCTCTTAATTTAGAAGCATCAGTAAGAGCATTGCTCCGACAAAAAGACTGAAGGTTTTCTGCGTGCAGCAACAGTAGGACTCTAAACGAAGTATATGGTAATAATCTCTAATGTTCACTCTATTAAAAACCGTTTTCAGAAGTAAGGGCAGATTTAAAATGTTTAAAAGAAACATCTTCTGATATTTTTCAGTGCCTTTTTCGCTACATTAGATCATATAAGTTTACTAATTATAATTCGTAAGTGTATTGATCAGCATCTACAGAAATGGCTAGCGACAGATCTTCAGTACTGAAAAAGGTTTGATCTGTATGATACCTACCACTATTACATAGACTTTTGGCGCCAATAATGAAACACTCATCATCTAAAGTAGTTTTGTATGCTGAATCCAATGGCGAAAACCGCAGGTCTCTGTATAACTAGGAAAAAAAGTTATGTGCAAATTACTCTCCCAGCAGAAATGAACATTTTTCGCTGTTTTCAAGCATAGTTCATCAACTTGTAAATGCTCCCGAGGCCACATTCCCTAACGTAGAACCTTGAGTCTCGAGTTCTATTCAAGAAATTAATGAAAATTGAGGTACCACCTCAGAATCTTGAGATAGAGACTTGTAAAAACCTCGGTTTTCTAGAAAATCTGACGGATTTCAAACTCGTAATTTGGCAATAGTCTGAAAATTCTTGACTATGATATGCTACGAAGAGTTGTAACTTGGACATCTACTATTGCGGAAACTTCGTTAATATCTCATTTTGTAGAGAACTGAACGAACCATGATAACTAGGGGCTTCTAATTTTGTGTGGCCATAGCTCTTATCGAATGCTGATCACCCACCAACTTTGAGCCTCTTTTACTGGTTGGCTCATGAGATATAAGCAATTTATTTCTTTTCTGTGAAATATCAATAACTCCTGACCTGAGGGCGATGAAATTCTTCCTACAAAAATGCAGCCACGACTCTACTGTATCAACTATATCAATTTCGTTAGTAGGCTGTTAGGAGTTAGTGAAATACAGCTATTTTACGGGCGAAGTTGGCTTCTTCTGTTGAAAATTCGAGGTTCTTTGCGAAAAAATTCATAATTCCGTCCAGGAACATCATTTTGACTTCAAATTCGCACCAAAGACTCTACAGTGTCTGTAGATTATCTAGCCAAAGTATGAAGGTTAACTATTGTGTGGTTCTGGAAATTCATTGAGGTGACCACCCACAATTCAAACATATATAGAAGAGCGAGGATGAAGACCTAAGGGTCGCTCTTTGTACTATAGTATTTGCATTGAATGTCCATCATAATCATGAAAAAATAATCATGGAAACGTATGGTTTCGAAAAATGTATGTGAAATTTTTGTCAGAAAGATTACACACTCACCTCTAACCGTCGCTATTTCTCTTATTTTGCGCCCTTTTCACTCCCTGTATATTTTCAAGCAAAACTAATAGGGTCATTCATTTCATTGAATAATCAATACCTAATTATTTACGAAAGCTATTCAGAGCGCAAAATCTCAGGACGCGAATTCGCATCACCGGTACTCAAAGGGTTAATTAGTTATAAAAGTTTTGCTACTGTGAGTAATTATTATTTGCAATAATGAATTTTTTTTGTTGAACTGAACTTCGATACGACATAGTCAATGGACTAGCAGCTATGAAAGCTGCTGCTTTCATAGCAGACATAGACTATAGCGAACGATCAAATCACTTAGATCACGACGAGGTGAATGTTTCTAAGAACGAAATATTCTACCCTTACTTTAAGTTTTCCAATGTAATTTAGTCGTCGGATTCATTCTGGATACGTTACTAACAAGAACTAGCTCACAGAGAATATGGCAAAAACAAACAATGACAACAGCGACTGATCAACAAAATTTTGCACACAGAATGTTCGTTATAGTCTAAGTACTTCTCATATAAACTGGACACAGAGCGTTAAAAGAGTTCACATCTGCATCGTGTAACTACTTAAATAAGACGCGATTCGTCGCACTCATACAAAAAAAATTTGCGATCCCCGAATATTCTACTTTTAATAAGATATGAAACGTACTTTTTTTATCACGATCAAATCATGAACTCACAAGATTTATAACGTGATCCCTTTTCTCAACGCTACTCTTATCCAATTCTTTTTCTCATAATTAAGATTTTACAACCAAGTTTTCCAGAGCCATTTTTTGAGAGTAGCCAATGGAGATTGACTCCTAAGATCTTGTAAGGAAGCAATTTTCTTTCGCTCACACCAGTAATCAAAAGCATTCTATAAATTGTCTATATTGGTTCCACACAGAGACAATAATTGTATCTTGAGCTCAATCTGTCCTTCGAGTCTCTTATTCTTGGCCTGTTACATAAGAGAGAATATGTTTGATGTGTTATAAACAGTCAAAGTTCGTTAGAGTATACGCACACACACACACATGTCTGATTCTGATTACTCATGTTTATATTGAATGAACATATATGAAACAGACGCAAGGATAAACACTTTTTCGTTGTCAATCGATTGACATCAGACAATAAATTAGTTTATATTGACATAATACGGTTGATATAACAATATAGGAACATTTCTTTTGTCTGGATAATTTCATACAGATACCCGCATACGAGAAGCAATACAAAAAAATACTTGGCTCATTTAGATTTTGTACAATACCATAATTTTAATAAATTTAAAAATTTTTCACTAATTCAAGTCTCATTTTCAAATTCAGATATATCCTAAGTAAAAGTGACCATTGTATACTGGATCAAATTGTCATCTTTCATTTTGAGTTTAAAAGCAGTAAATTAAATGAAATATATAAGACAATAAAAAGAAATTACTAATACAGTGCTATTCAGCCCCACCTCTTTTTAATTGCACGCTGGGCAAGTCCTCTTGCGATTATTGCCAACAAGAACGATTCATAGAACATATAAAGCGTGAATTTTTATCAAAACTTACAGTGAATTTTATGAGAAGAAAAACATACTGTTATCTTTTAAAATGGAAAGAGTTCAAAATAGGAAAGATATAATATTCTTTGTTTCTGAATACATTAACCACCGTTTTTTTGCTCTATCCTTTCTGTTGTATGCTATGCTATATCTCTTTCTATGTCTATATGTATATATTTTTATACATATGCATCAACTATCTTTTAATTTTCTTCATTAGATGAAGCACAGAAGTTAACATATCCGGATTTTCATATAATAGACGCCAATGACATATACATATAACACAATATTTATCATTTTTTTAAATGAATATTTTCATTATTCATTGAAATGTTAAATCTTTTTTTTCTAAAATAGTAATACCATAAAGAGTCATCTACTGAAAATTTAATTCGATTAGTAACACGTGAATATCAGTTGACGACAACGTCTTTACTAAAGACAGAGAGCTGTTGCACTCATAAACAATCTCGCCACATACATGACATAGCAAGATTTATTGACGTAATTATCCAGAACAGATGTTATGAACTTTATGAGTAAGTATAGGTAATTTTTATAAATAAAAATGAACGAGTTGATGAGGTGAAAATGATTTTTGTACATTCGGATGATTGTAAAAATTGTGCATATTACTAATACGACTTCTATCATAGCTTTGAACATGCATTATCAGCGACCTTGACATTGCATACATGTTCAAAATAAAATCCTTGAAACTTTAGTCGTGCCCGTCGTAGTTGATTTATTCTTTCAGCAAAAGAATTGAAAGAATTGATGACTGTCCATATAAATACGTAACAAACCTTGATAGAACGTCGTCTGGTGCTTAAAGATCATAAGTTTATAAGGTTGCATACACTTTTTATGCATAGAATAAATGTCATTCATGCAAAAAAAAATGATGATAACATTGTACGATGCGCAACAAAAAAAATGATGTGCGAATGAGATAACAGAGCAAACAAAGAGAAAAAATGTACATATACCACAAAAAACCAACGAAAGAGAGAAAAAGAGTTATAGAGATTCAAATATAGGGTAAAGAATGAAAATTAACTACCTTCGAAAACTTGACATCGTGCTCTTTATAACTTATGTATCAAAGAATATATAATTTAGAAAACAAGGTCTCTGGTTCTTATCACACAATAGTTAGAATATAATCAAAGATGTCATTATCATATTGATGACGAGCCTCAAATTTTCCTGTTTATAGACTTTGGAGGTAGGAATGAGAGAGAGAAAGAGAATCAAAATGTCGGACATAATTAAAAATCGTTGAGAAATTAGTGTTTTTTTATATGAAAATATTGAAAGCTCTTTCATAGTAGTTAGATTAGGTGAGAAATAAGGTTATGTCCCGACTTAAAATATGTTAGATGTACCATCTTCCTGTTTACATAATGTATTCTCAATTACCACGTGTATATAATTCCCGTCTAAATATGGACTAGTTCGGTTTTTATTATAAATATTGATGACACAGATATATCGATTGATTGTGTCTATAATCTCTATCTCTATTCCTTGTGATGGATAACTCGTGTATGGTATGTATTTTCTTCTCCTTTTTCCCTCTATTTCAGACACACAGTCTATATGATAATAGATGAACATAATAAATAAGGTATTTATATTAAAATTTATTTCACAGATATAGATAGTTATATACAAAAATTATCAAATTATTGATCTTCTCTTTATGTCTGCAAATAAATAAATCATTGTCTCTTGATTGATAGTATTCATAAAGGAAAAAAATCGTTTATCTAAAAATATTATGTAAAAAGTTTAGCGAATGTCTCTTCATTTGTACTCAAACCGACAAAAAAAAAATTTAAATATCGGATGGAACATTGTCAAATGTCTGTCTCTATGTAAAAGAGAATTTTACATGCAGAACAAAAGAGTTTTATAGCCGTTAAAAATTAATATGAAAAACAAGTTGGTTTAGAGAAAAAAAATATGTAGACGAATAAAAATGACATAAGTTACTCAAAAGTCATTATAAATAAAACCTGTATTGAAGTATGAGAAACATCTAGCTAATTAACAAGTTATTTAGGCGAGCGATTTCAAGAAGACGTTTCATACTTTTTATTTGATTGGAAAGTTCAATATATTAAAGAATATATAATTTCACGTCATTTAACTGTATAATAAAGAAATTTGAGATTGGATCCATCTTTTTTTATGAAAATGAAGATGTAATAAAAAATCTAATTAAAAGAGATGGCATTAGTAAATTGAGGATACGGATGATTTTTAAACAGAAAGTTTTTTTTAGCGTCCTTGTAGAATAATGGTGATTTTGCGACAAAATCTGTCGCTTTGTTTAGAGTGTATATACGGTTTCTCATACACAATAATAAAATCATATACAATGTAACAATTTTCTCTTTTGCATAGATATGAAACTTTTTTTTTTAAGCTATAAATGATCATTTTCCTATTTCTATTTCTTGAAAAAGACAAATGAGACTATAGAAGAAGAAATAAATATGTTTGTTATGTAATATTTGAGCAATGGATGAACTACGTAGTATCTCTTAAAAGTAATTTAGCTATTAGATTTAGATAATGAATAAAGAGAAGGAAAAAAAAAAGATTGTCCGAAATACGGCATGGAAAAGAAAAACAGATAGACGGATGTCCGTCAGACATTTTCACTCATGACTTGTTTCGTAGTATATATCATTAAGAATGTGTCGTTGAAATATATTTTTATGAACGTTAGAACATGGAATTCGGTTAATGAAGAATCAAACAAGTAAGTACTGTATTAGCGAAGTAGTTATAGATCTTTGGGAAAAGGTGATAGCCGTTGTTGAATTAATTTACTTGTTAGAATAAGTTTGATCTTACAGTCCGATTATAAAGTATTTTACTTCGTTCTCAATCATGTAAGTATCATATTCAAATATATGAAAAAAAACCTATCGGGGATTTCTATATGTAAAAGTTTATTATATAAAACGGAGAGTAAGAAAGGGAAAAGTAGAGATTTCTTTCTTTAAAAGTGAATGATGAATATGAACATGAATGCGTATGACGCATAATGTTCTTATAAGTTGATACAATTTGATTTAAAATGAAATAAATCGAGGTTTTGATTGTCTGTGTATCCATATATGAAATACTTTTTTAACGGGTTATGCTCTTGTCCTTAAGGTACATGTATCTCTATATATATTCGGTTGTTCAGTCTTTGTTGCGTGTATTAAATACATTTGTATCTATCTATGAAGTTGATGTAACACCTATATAAATAAGAATGAGGCGATATTTCACAATTTAGAAAATAAGATTTACGTTTAAAATGAAGTTTTGATCTAATTATCACAGGTATATCCTTCTTAATATTTTCTATATCATTTAATAAGAAAACATTGTTTTTTTGGTTTGATTAACTATGACTATTGCGTCATGAACTCGTTAATGAAACATTCAGAGATCAATTCGTTCTTTATTTGAAGATTGCTGTCCTCTGCTGAGAGAATAGTAAACGTCTTAGTACTAAATTAGGGGTACTACACTCGTCTCGTTAATAATTATTTTCATACATTTTTATTTACTTCTACTATTGTATGTTTTTCTCATAAGATGATAGTCTCTATGCGATGATGTTTATTTTGTTCAAGATACAAAAAAGCGAAAGTACATTGTGAAAATGGAATCAGCACAGAAACTAAAAACAACCATGTACGTACAGAAACCTTGAAAAACAAGATGATAGTGAATGAGTAGTATGAAGGTATCGACTCAGTATCATTAGAGTAGTCCTATTCTATTTATATACCGGGTTTTCAGTATCACTACTTTGATTTAGTAAAAATTATTCAAAAGTATTTTGGTTCACTTGTATACCTTCAATTTAAAGTAGCTGTGTACGTAATACATTAGAACTCTTCAGATGATGAAGAATATCGCAAAATTTGCTCGAAAATGTCGCATCATTTGAGCACTAAGAAAAAAATAATAATGTATCAGATAGCTAACTGGTTTCTACATCTCAACATCTAAAGATAATATGAAGAAATCAAAAAAAAAAAATAATAATGAATAATCTGTTCAAATATTGTTGACTGTTCTAATTAACCTGAGAGCTTGAAACTTTGTCTCCACTGCTGCCTTTAGATCAATAGATAAATAAAGTGTATTGATTGCATTTGCTTACAACCTTATAGAATGAATAATATAAAGATTATTGATCAGATAACTCGATTTATTAGTGACTCTTTCTAGATGTGCGTTGTATATCATAAATAGAAGATTAGAATCGTAGTTTTGTATTTATATAGCAATTGAACAAATTGGAGAGATATGTATAACTCTCGTTCGCTTCACTCGTCTCTCTTAAATTCATCTTCGTAAAAAAGGATACATAGTTTACAATAAGAATAAATCATTAACGCATACACTAACTGTGAATGAATTTTAATAGTTTTTTCTATTTTCAGTTGCAATGTTAAATAATAGTTCGTCGATGGTAGTTCCATCTAACAATACCATCAGCACAAATGGTTTACTACGATTAATATCTGAAAGTGAAAAATTTATTTTACCTTTTTTATTGTTGGTTGGTACAACATGCAATGTGTTGACATTTATTGTCATGCGTCGAGGACGCATGCGTTTATCAAGTTCCTGTTTTTATATGGCCATATTAGCCGTTACTGATTCATGTGTATTATGGATAGGATGTTTAAATCGTTGGTTAGAATTATTAGAAAAAAGTCGACCAATATTAGCCTGTAATATTTGTTGCAAATTATGTACTTTTTTATTCTTTTTTTTTGCTGACTGCAGGTAAAATAGTATTAAAGATCATTAATATATTATATATATATAAATATATGCTAAAAAAATAATCTTTTGTGTTTTTAGTGTTTGGATAACGGTTGCCATGACAATTGAACGATATATTGCGGTATCTCGTCCATTAAAAGCTAGTCAATTATGTACCGTTAAACGTGCAAAATATGTTCTTTTAACAATATTTTTATTATTTTTTCTCATTAATTCTCATTTTCTCTGGACATTTCATTTATCTTTTGAATCATATTGTATGCCTGTTAATGATAATTCTCTATTTATTAAATATTTTACCTGGATTGATAGTTGCAAGTACTCATTTTTACCATTTTTAATGTTAATATCATTAAACATATTAATTATTCGAAGTCTATTACATAGTAGACAGAATAGTAAATTATTGCAGCAATCAACAACATCTACAACATATTCCATTTCATTTTCATCATCTTCGACCAGTAATAATGGTCACGCTAACAATCATACATTACATCATAATCACAATTATCGTCGTGTTAATCGCCGATTAACATCGATGTTATTGACCGTCTCATTTGCATTTTGTATTTGTTCAATGCCCATATCGATAATGCAAATAATTGATGCTATTTATCCAAACATTGATAAACGTTCAGTGCAATTAGTTGTGACAATATCAATTGGAAAAATTATTGCAGAAATATCACAGTATATCAATCATAGTATTAATTTCTTTTTATACGCATTTACCGGACGAATATTTCGACATGAACTTCATCGTCTATTTCTGCTTTGTTTTTGTCATCATCGTCTTCAATATCCTTATCGATTTTCCACAAGAAAAAAGAGTGCAAGACAACAAAACGAATCATATCCAAATACCTCAAGAACAATTACTCATCAACATCGTCTATCAACAGCATCAGATTTAGAACGAACTCGTCGATTGTCATCAATCGCATTAACAAATTCTTCTATCTATCCTCATAGTAGTCCTAGAATATCATCCGTTTTTGAAAATTGTCGCTATTCTCTTCTTCAACGTTTTAGTGAAAATGATGAAACAACTACAACAGGGATAGCAACTGAAAATTCATTGCATGCACCACAACAACGACGTACTGAACCACGTATTTCAAACGTATCAAATGTTACAACACAAACACTCTTGGACTTTAATTTGAAGAATGGTGACACAGACATAAATGAAAATAAAACAAAAATGCGTTCTGCTCTAATCACGCTGGTAGAAACTATGAAAAATCAAAGTCATATACAAAAATCAGTACTAAAAAGTCCAACGAAAAATTATTTATATGGCGTGACTGACACAGTCACACATCGATTGCTTTGATTTCTAAACTGTTAATCTTTATCGGTTTTGTATAGATAACCAAACGGTGTTATATAAAAGCTCTCATATTCAAAAGAAAAATCGTGAACCTGTAAATGACGAACGTACAATGACGATTTATAATACGTTTTAGGTTTCTTTAGGTAGAAATATACTTCTACTGATTTACCTACTCCTACATAGATCAGTTCCTGAGGAAAATTTAAGATTAAACGGTTGGATCTGCTCAGAATTATCCTCAAAATAAAAGTAAAAAGTAGATGCTGTTGCTTCCCAGATTCTTTCTCTATTTTAACTGCGATAAAGGTCGCGTTCGCCTTATTCTACACCCAGAACTGATGATTCGAACCTGATTTTTGGGTTTTGTTCTTTCTTTATGCTTCCGACATAAATTTATATTAAAAATCCTGACAGTTGCTTGACTATGTTTCGGAAGAGTTGTTTTTGTAGAAAACTATAAAGAAGAGATAGAGAGAGACTTTTTGCTGATGATGTAATTTTGATAAATCATCAATCTGATTGGCTTGAGGCAACTGATATTTTGAATAGAGATATTGATCGAGTACAGCAGTAGGCAAACAAGTGGTATATTCTATTTAATCCAGTGAAATATGAGACCATCACTTTTTCGACGAAATGGTATCAGACACAATCTTTAGCGCTTCCAGCACTGATATTAAATAGCAGCTCAGTTCAAGAGTATGATTAAATCAAATATCTTGACTTGCCCTTTTTCTTCGATCTAACATGGACTGTTCAAGTTGAAAAGATTTGTTAAAGAGTAAAGTCAATTAGATGAGTTATCATAGATGATAACTTATATTAAATGGTGGCTGCGAAAAAATGTTCTGAAAGTTGTTTATAAATCCCACTGTTTGATTATGGGAGTACCATCCATTCACTGACAACAGTTACTAGTTTGAAGAAACTTGAAACTGTGCGATATCACGCAGCGATGGTAGTTTTAGCTACTATGAAGGGAACATCATGTGAAAGATTGCTGCTTATTTTGAACTGGATTGAAACAAACGATAGATTTCAAAACACTCGATTAATAACGTTTGCTAAGATAAGTCGTGACCTTACGCCGGAGTACTTGACTATTCATGTGCGTCAACACCCACAAATTACCACAACTTGAGAAGCAACACGCAAGGTCGAGTGGAAGCAACGAAACAATCAAGATTTCTTCGCAGTCACAACTAGGAAATGGAACGAGACAGTGGAATCATCTCCTGAATATTAGAATATTATAGCAGAACAACTCTGAGCGCCGACACAACAAATTTCTAGCTAAACAGCTTGTCCAGCCAACGATTTTTTTTTCGCTCTCTTTTAAAAAATTATTGCAATAAAGCTGTAAACTAATCTAAAATTGCAACTAGATGGTTGTTAAATAGATTAAATATTTCTCTATAAAATGAAACATGTCTGGGCTTTGAACGTTGATTCGTTATGAAAATACAGTTGTTGTACAAACAATCCAAACGATTGATTTGGAGCTGTCTGAAAAATATATCTAAAAGAGTGAAGACGAGCTGGCGAAAATTGAACAAGTATACCAGTTTGCAGAAAATTATTTGCTCTACAAAATGTGATAGCTTTTCACGTTCGAACCTATTCTAATTAATCTGTCTGTATTAATCAAAGAAAAACAAGAAAAATGGTAACGTTGTGCAGCTATCACATTTTGTAGAGCAAATAATTTTCTGCAAACTGGTATACTTGTTCAATTTTTGCCAGCTCGTCTTCACTCTTTTAGATATATTTTTCAGTCAGCTCCAAATCGATCGTTTGGATTGTTTGTACAACAACTGTATTTTCATAACGAATCAACGTTCAAAGCCCAGACATGTTTCATTTTATAGAGAAATATTTAATCTATTTAACCATCTAGTTGCAATTTTAGATTAGTTTACAGCTTTATTGCAATAATTTTTTAAAAGAGAGCGAAAAATGGAAACCGTTAGCTTGACAACTAGCAAACGAAAAAAATGCTGTGTTTCTAAAATGATTGTTTTCTCCAAATGGGACAGCTGCACCTTTTTATGGGCCTCAAAGCCAATTTTCCACAGTTAAATTATTATCTACATAAACGTAAGTGCATCTATTTATTTGATTGTGCGTGTGGAAGCGAGGCAGAAACAACGGATTATTTCTTTCATTGCTGTCCATTATATGCACAGAATCAAAAGAAACTTTTTTCTAAATTAAAATTCATTAAAAAGATGTCTATAGATGTTTTATTGTTGAATTATGGGAATATGTTGATCCAGATGCATCGGCAATGATAATTGATGGAGTGCCACTAATGGGTAGTTAATATCGCCCTATGGTACAACACACCGGTTTCCATAATAATGTTTAAAACAAGAAAGAGATAAAACATCTGGCCCTTTCTCAAGCTCTAACTACAAGCCTTCTCTTCAGGATAAAATGAGTATTTTCACACTGAGAACTAAAGGAGAAATCTGGCAAGCAGTGATGACAATAATATCAAAATTCGATTATGAGAAAAATGCAAACAACTAAGTTTTGGCTTTATAATACGTTTTTGTGCTGAAATACCCAATATAAGAGAAAAATAAAAGTAGTTTACCAGGGATTATTGGCTAAAGGAATCGAATAAACATGTGTATCTGCACATGGAATCGTTAGCATAAGAAAGCAGATCATTTTTTTATTCGAAGAGGTCAGAAAAACTTTCAGAAAACCCTTTAAGGAATTGTTGACAACATAAACTATAGTGCGTAAACTATAGTAGACACTTTGTGCTATTCGACCATGTATTTATCTCAGAATGGGTTTTTTCTATCGTGGGGAGAAGAAGAAGCAGAATATATCCTTACCTATCGGTGTAGGGTGGGGGTCAATAAACTACAGTAAAAGCAGAAAAAATTGTGGAGAGACCTTTAAGATCAACCCACCTACAAGTTGTTGTCATCACCGTCGATCTACTACTACTGTCAAGCTCGTAGAAGCACGGTCTGTCCACGTAACGCATGATTCCGTCACGATTTTTGTTGTTTTTCGAGACTCTTGGCGTTCGAACAAAAGGAAACTAAGGAATTGTTTACATCTAGTCTTGTAGAGAAAAGTGAGCTGACCAAAATGTGATATTTTCCGTTTTCGCAGAATATCGTGGTCGTCAAGTACAAGAAAATTTTTACGAGCCCCAATCAAAAGTCAGCCAAAACGGGGCCCGTAAAACTTTTGTTAATTTGAGAACTATGACAACCTGCGGAAACAGAAAATATCACATTTTATTCAGCTCTCTTTTCTTTACAAGACTAGATGTAAACGGTCCTTGAGTTTCCTTTTGTTCGAGCGTCAAGAGACTCGCAAAAGAATAAAAATCGTGACAGAATCACGAAAAGGCGACCGTTACGTGGACAGACCGAGCAACTATATATAGTCCTCTCTGCTTCCACTTAAAGTTTACAATTAGTCTAATTAATTTTAGAGAGATAATTAAACTTAGATCAACTCGGTCACTCATCTCCAATATTAGGAAAGCAGAACACTAAAATTTTCAATTTCTTGTGTTTTTAAAACGTGCACAAAAAAAGAGTAAAGATTATTTGTAAACAGGAAAGCATGTATCTGTTTTCAACCCTGCTATTATTATAAACTACGCGAAAGTATAGGTTCAATAAAATAATAAAAGCCGAATTTATGAATACCGTATAAATGGATAACACGATCCGATAGATCGTTAATACTAACCTACATACTCTCTGTTACTTTTAAGTAGGCATAGATGTCGCCAGCCATATATATCTGATGCCGCTGAATCAAGATCCTGGGTTCTGAAATGTCGCTGAATCTTAGAAAAATACCAGGAAGTCAAAGATCGAGTTAATTTTTGCACCCACAATCTGAGGAACAGATATTTAGGTACGTACGTTATTAGACTTTTCCTCGAATATTCATGTCTAACTTAGATATAGATTAAAAATACAAAACTCTTTAAATTATTCTGAGTAAATGTTCTCACTTATGTGCAATCAAGAGTATAGAACAAAACCGATGATCCAAGAATATTACTAAATTCTTTCCGTAAAAGTCCACAAAATGCAATATATTCAAGATATTTACTTGATAAATTTTTCTTATTTGTCATATTGAACTTTCCTTCTGGAATATCCAAAACATATATCAATGACTAATTTTCTTTCGGGATCGTATGTGACATACAGTTTGGCAACAAGAAGTGATTCTGTTGATATACATAATTCTTTGGTTCAAAGACACTGACGGTGTAGAAAACGGTTCATCTTAGTGACACGAAGAAACAACAGAAACAAATTTAGATTTTTTATAGTTTTGATTTAGAATCTCTGATGTAAACACCTTGAATCGAAAACACCGAGACCAGGCATGAGGAACTATAATAGTCGGAGGAAGGAATAAATAAATGTAGATGTTGAACATAGGATTCTACTTGGAGTCGCTGTGTTCTCTTTTATCATACATCTAGCCTACGAAATTATAAAAAACTTCAAGAATATCATTGTTACCACTTGTCAATATACTTTTGAGATAACCAACCTTGCAGATTGCCTCAACTCTCACACTATCAATAGTTATTCTGCAGCAGTCTACCTCCATCACTACTTGACACACATTAATATTGAATCCAACGGTCCTTGCAGACTAAGCACATCGGTCAATGGTTGAAAACCAGCTATTGAATCAGTATAATCACATTCATACATTCCAGATTACATGACTACACATCATTTAAAATCTCCCGGCTATTCGATATCAAGCGACCAGCTATCTCTCTATTATTACTGATGCGATTTACCTTAAATCCGGAGTTCCAAAAGTTTAGATGATGCTGAATCTGTTGATATCATTGCTACTGAGTAATATTTAGTTTAGTGATGCAGCTCTGGATCATCGAATTTTTTATCATGGGGTTTTGAGAAAACTGTTGTTTAAGGATTTTTGGTTTGAATTTTCTCAACGCTTTTAGAAAACTTACTCTAACTAATAAACTACGTGGGGAGGAGCTCCGGGAGGGCTAAACTTTTTATTTTTTTTACCGTTGGACAGCAAAAAAGTATACATCCAAATAGAATATGGTATTCTTCTAGAAGCTTCTCATTTGTTTCATGCCTACATCTTCATTTTGTTTTCTACCAAACCGTAGTAATTCTGACGCACATTAATCAGATGATGGGTATTAATATAGACAAAGTTGAACTTTCTATTATGATTTCTATTTTAAGCATAGAATGTGATATATTCTAATACATTTTTTAACAGAAATTGATGTTCAGTAGTCTACCTTCTGCAAAGCCAGCAGCATTTAGTCCATAATCACTGATATTGTTTGAAAAAACATCCAAACGCTCAGAGGGTGTGTCGAAGTTTTCAATCTTGAGTTTTGATAACTTCCGTACTGAGAAAATGACGTTTCAACTTTTGCTAATTTAAGGTATTTGTAGTACGTTTAATTAACTTAAATATTTTACGCTGTTCGACTTTGAAATGCATTAACTGATTAACGAAAACTATCTTTTCGTAAAGTTTTTCATATTGCACGTTAAAATTCATCGATCTCGAACACCTATATTTAGGATTTGAAAAGTCCTCGCAAATATATAACGCGATATGTACTTAATTCTCAACAATCAGGTCAAATTGCAAAAACATATTTTTTTGAAAAATTTGCGCTGAGTTTCGCTCACTGAAGTGTATCCTATATCTGTTCTTACTCTTTACGGTGCATAGAAACTATCAATTAACTAATTCATCTATCATCTAATCTCTAAGACTTGACACGTTGCTTAACAAAGCACGCTAGTAGTGATGTAACTTCATAAAAAGTAAATACCGAAGTCTAATATACTGAGTGGAGAAAACCCCACGAGTTTTATTTTGTATGTATATAAAATAGCTCAAATTATTCATCGTCATGAAATATGAACAGTGAAAAATAAAATAAAAAACAACAACAATAAAACAAAAACAAAATTTTTATACTGTTGAAAAAAAAACGAAGAGGCTTATACCGGTGTGTTCATGTATTTATATAATGATACTTGATGGTACAACCAAAAGAAATAAAAATAACTTTTATACAGCTATATGTACCAAAAAAAATATATTCGTACTTAAGAACTCTATGTGTGAGTATTGCAAGGGAGAGAAAGATATTCACCGTTGGAAGAAAAATTAAATCGTACAACGAAAGGGTTAACTCGATTATATTGTGAGCTTTTTTTTATTTTATTCATAAATGATCAGTTTATCTATCTATATATTAGCAAGACTGTGAGTGTAAGAGTGAGAAAAAAATATAGAACGCACGTTTTCTTTTTTAGGCATATACATTTTCAGTGAGTTTTTCTATTAATTTAATTAACTTTTATTTCAACAATAATCAAAAATGCATTACTATTTGCCAAAGATTGTGTATGATGATGATGATGATGATGATGATGATTACATCTCAAGGAAAAAACGACTGCTACATGATTATTGTTTGTTCTCTATCCTTTCTTTCTTTTTTGTTTTAAATTAAACGCGACAAATAATAGATATATAGATATACATAAAAAGAAGTTGCCAACATCAGTTGTATAACACGAACCCCTAAAGCCAGTATAATGGAAATTATTTGTATTTTATCACAGAAGTGTCATTGCTTCTATCAATCTAAATTATACCGAACATATATAGAGGAAAAGACAAAAAAAAAAGAAAATATAAGAAACATTCTGTATCATATGTCATTCTCAAGTTATTAAATGCGCGCAAATAATAACTAAATGAGAAGGGAAAATCTTATTTTTAACAGAAATATGGTCACATCACCTTAATAAAACACTTTAGCAACCTCTTCATATGAAACTTTTATGACAATACAGGCGAGGGAATTCAAGTCAATTTTAAAAGAGCAATGACTTATGACATGGACTAAGAAGTAAATAATAAATACTCGGCGATCATATAAGACGAGAAGTGAACAGTACGATTACTTAAACATTATGACAATCTAATCTTTTCTAAAATTTAATTTGACCAATATATTTGACAACTTTCGCTCTCTATCTCTCTCGTGTTCTCTCTCAATTTATGCTTTAATCGACTAAATTGTGTAATCAGCTTAGTATAAGAGGTTTATCGTAATGTAAATTGTCAACAACAAAAGTGTGTCCAAAAAATAATAAACATTTCATCTCACCACCGAAAGACCAAAGGAATAGTGAGAAAAATTGACGGAAAAAAATAAATAAAAACTCAAATAAAACCGGTTTAAATCGTTGATAAATGCATTAATGATCCAAGAGTAAAAATAAAAAATTGACTGTATTTTTTTAGTTGACACTATGAACAGAAACAACATGAGCTCTCGCTATTTATCATAACTCAACGAATGAAAACAAAAAAAAAAAAACAAGCAAACATTTTGGTCAAAGACAGAAAACACGCGTTTATAGATATACATAGATACATACGAACAATCAATATCATACAGCTGCAGTTTGTGCTGTCCCATACATATTCTCTAAATATTCTTTTCTTCTCATTTTTTCATTAATACCGCGACAACGACAAAATATTATTTCACGAAATGGTGTACGAAATTCGGTATTAAATTTACTATAAATTAATGGATTTAACATTGATGATGAATAACCGAACCATAGTAACATAGAATCAACCCAACCGGGTACATCTAATTTCAAACCACTTACTTTATAATGAAATGGTTTTAATAAAGCTAAAAACATAAATGGGAGCCAACAGATAATGAACTAAAAAATAAATAAAAAAATAAATTGTAAAAAACAAACATAAATAAATAAATAGTACATTTATTTTATACACGTACCGTTCCTAGAATTACACCTAATGTTCGAATAGCTTTCTGATTTGGTAAATGTACATGTTTAAAAAATGAATAACGTCTAGATACAAATATTGATAATCGTCCGACATTAAATGGTGAACTTAAAGGTCTACCTAGACAACGTACTGGATTTAAACAGTGTCGAGTTTTTGACGATGAATCACCACTATTATAATGATGACTATTACTATTATTACGAGATCGTCTATTTGATAATGAACGTTCTTTTTGTTGAATAGTGGAGGATGCTGAAGATAATCGATGATTTGTATTTGTTTCTAGTTGTCTATTATAATATTCATCATCGTCTAAAATTTCATTATCAGCTGATGTTACAATAACTTGTGGTGATGATGATGATGAAGAAGGAATATTAAATCCATTTGACTGTGTTTGTTGTTGAGCGGATAATAATGTTATTTGTCCATCGTTTTTTAATGCCGTTTTCGTATTATTATTATTATTATTATTGTTATTATTATTATTATTATTATTATTATTATTAGTATTATTATTAGTATTATTTGTATTGTTGATAATACTATTTGAATTATTATGAGTTAAAAACTGTGACATTTGTACACTTGAACGATTATCGACAGTTTGACGAGCAGTACGATAAATATTTGCATAAATAATTAAAACAACAATTAGAGGAATATAAAATGAAAACATTGTAGCAAATATTTGATAGGATAACTCAACGTTCACCTGACATTGTGGTAAATGCTTTGATGCTCGACCCCAACCAAAAATTGGTGGTAATGAAACGAGAGCACTTAAAATCCATACAGCGGCAATCATTAATGATAATAATTTTATTTTTCGTTTTGGTGCATATTTAAATGGATGATTAATAATAAAATATCTATCAATAGATATAACACAAAAATTTAATATCGATGATGTACATAATAGAACGTCGGTCGATGTCCATATATCACACATAATTGTACCTAATATCCAATAACCTCGATAAATATCGTTAATAAGTGCTAATGGCATAACGATAATTCCCACCCATAAATCACTAACAGCTAAACTAACAATTAAAATATTTGAAGCAGTACGTAATTTTCGAACTAAACATACGGCAATAATAACAACTAAATTTCCAAATATTGTAAATATAATCATAAATGAACAAACTATTGATAAACCAATAATTTGAGGTATCGGACGTAAATGATCTTCTTTTGTTGTTTTTCTTATAGTATCTAAATGACTATTTGTTTTATTTTTATTAATATCATTTGTTATTATCTGTACGGAAATTGTTGTTGTTGTACGATAATTACGACGATGTATAGGTAGTGTAGTAGTACTATCGAATAGTGAAGTAGTTGTTATAATAATTTTAGATGATTGTGAAAGATTTGTTTGTTTATTTGATGATAATATAATACGATTTGATTGTGCCACGGCTGTAGATAATAGAGATAACGTTGACAAAAATGAAAGTAAAAATGATATTCGTTTCGAATACAATATAGTAAACGAATTAGATGAGTGCATAGAAGATAAACGACGAATGGACGATATTCTTTTCGCCGACAATGTAGAGTCTAAATTAAAAAAATTAACAATAGATGATATCATTTTTTTATCACTTTTAACATATATCATAAATAAAAAGCCTTAGTCTATAGTTTTAACTATGTTAATTAATTGATATTTATAAATATTAAAAACTTTTAGAGTATAGATTAAATTATATAATTATTCATTTGAAATTATATTTTTCAGTATAAATATCTTCTTTAATTTCATATCGATGAAATTTGTATTGATTAATTTAAAAAATTGAGCAAAAAAAAATAAGATATATAAAGTCGTAAAAATAAAATTATCTTTTAGATATGATGACTAAACGTTTCTTCTCAGTATACTATTTATCTAAACTATAAAAGTATTTCATACCAAATATATCTTTTTTGATCTAGTTTTCATCATCACTTAAAATAATCACGTGTACTCGATTATACAAACTACATATCACTGTGTCAAAAATTTGAAATCAATTTTTTAAAAACATTGTATTGAAAAGATAGTCTATATATTACACTGTCCTAGAATTTGTTTTTTTTCCCTTTTTTAAACGCCTGTCTAATCATATTATGTTAGTATAGTAGCTAGTTCATTCAAAGACGAAAGAACGATAGGAAAGAAAAAAACGAAAATAAAAAAAACAAAAAAA
Organism: Didymodactylos carnosus; assembly: GCA_905250885.1. NCBI lineage: Eukaryota > Metazoa > Rotifera > Eurotatoria > Philodinida > Philodinidae > Didymodactylos > Didymodactylos carnosus. The sequence continues at coordinate 20,078 of CAJNOQ010000566.1, read as the reverse complement.
AAACTTTGTTGTTGTTAATAACAAAAGAAAAGAAATAGAGAAATGATGAGCTATGTCTAATGAAAAATGTTATAACAATATTTGAAATATTGAAACGATGCATAGTCCAATGACCTTAAGATCAATTGCCACTTATATCATTGTCTTATTATAGTTATGTCATCAAGCGCGGTGCTTTATCAAACAAACAAGAATCAAACAGATTTTATCATAGAGTCGTTGAACTAGATGACAAAGTTAATTCAACTATTATAGACCTAAAATGGGTCTATAATAATGTTAATGAGAAATGAAAATCGTATGATATATATCTAGAGAGAGAAGAGAGAGAGAGATTTTTGTCAACTAACAGTATACTACACTATGTTCTTCTATATAATAAGAGTTGTTGTTGTTTTTTCAACAACTCCCTATTGTCTAATTGCAATAGACGGCAATTTAAGAACATGCTTCTCAAACTTTCTCATATCATAAACTGACAAAACGAAAAAGAAAATTATATACTTTTATTATTCATTTTATGTTTCCACCTCAAATTATTTTTCTTCTTCTTCTTGAATGAAGTTTCATACGACTAGAAAGAAAAACCTAAATGGATATAGAACATATTAGATATAAAATATTTTTATCTTCTTTTTTTTTTCAAGAAAAACTAGAGAATGTAAGTTGATTGTTTTAAACATATTAAAAAACTATCAGGCATATTGACATACTTTTTTAAACTTATAAACATAAATATATAGGGCTAAAAGGTGTAAATGAATTGAAGATTTGAGAGCTAAATGCATCTATAATAGTAATCGAATGCAGTAAAACTGTGTTACTTTAGCTTCCAGTATATAAACGTTTCATCCATAAACTAATGATAATAATGATGAAAATATTTTTAATTAGTATTTCAAATACTATTTACCCACCATTGCTCGTCATCATGTACTGAAAAATGATTGATCATAGAATGGCACCATCACGGATAATCTCGTTTGTCTAGAAAAAAAACAAAGTAAAAATGAAATAATGATGGAAAAGCAGCAAGTTCTGTTCATATATAACAAAAAAATTAATGTATTTTATTTTTATGAGAGCTTGTTGTGGTGTTTTATACCACCTAGTGTGTATGTGTGTGTGTTTGGCTTAAAGACTTTTTTGACATGACAATAAAAAGTCTTGTTTCTTACGTTTTTAATGAACTAAATAAAAATAAAATAAAATGAGAACTCAGAAAAAAAAAGAAATTACATGAAATAACATCGAACATGCTGTGCTTTATTATATGGTATGCACGAACATAACTGTATATACTTATTGTACTAGAAGGAAAGAGAGATCTTTACCCACAAATATAATTATTATAAAGAATGAATTTAGAAATTATGATAGTAAAGACAATCTAAACGAGAAGGTAAAAGAATCTGGTAAAAAAAAGATAGTATCGTTTTACTAGCTCATATTGTTATTGATTATAATCATTGTTCTCAATGTGGAAAGTAGGAGTGACTATTTCTTATAGTATTACGTTTATCTTCAATAATATCATTCGTCTATACTATTTTTAAATAGATCTGAAGATGAATGAACTTGTCTTGTTGTTCTAGATATGAAAACATAACTAAATAAATGAAATGAATCTAATAGCAACAAACAAAAAACATAAACATGAATCTAAAATTATGTTCTAAATTATAATTCTTGTCTATGTACGTTTATGTTATTATATAGCGACAAATGACATACTCTTTTCTATCATTCAACAAACTTACCAAGCTAAGTTGACGTCGTAACGTATCAATTTATTTGACGATACATTTTCCAGTTACATTACTCGTTGGTACAACAACAACAATTCAATGTAAACAGGAAAAAAAGAACGAAAAAGAATAGAGATAAATATAGATACATTTTGTATACAGTTTCATTTCTATTCTAATAATTTCCTAACAATAACATCGTCACACAATATAGTATCATTGTCATTCGCTAAATGAATGATCATTTACAGTCAAATTAACTATACGGGAATACAACAAATAGGGAATTATTTCTTAAGACACATTATTTATAAGAATTTTATTAGTAATACCTTTATTAATGGTTTTTCCTGATTAGTTTTATAAGAAGTGATTTGTTCTCAAATATTCTACTATAATCTCCATAGGGCGAATGTTTTGCAGTTCAATGAACCTATTAGGCAAAAAAAGAAGTGCAAAAATATTTTTTTTATATAAAAAAAGAGCTATTCTGAAAAGTGTTTGTGACAACTGTAACGTTTCAAAACGACAAATGTTCTAAGAGACTTAAAATATGTTTGTTCGACTAACGCGGGAACTTTTCCGAGTAAGGAATGTGAGAATCAAGAAATTCTGATCTAATTAGTACGTAGAATTCATCAAGTTGACTATGTGAGAAATTTTTTTAGCACTACCAAATAAGTTTTAATTGAGTCAGAAAAAGTGTACTGTAATAATACCTAAAAAGTTAGTGTTCGCTGCATTTAAATAGAATTAAATCTCAACATTTTTTAATAGTACACTTTTTCTAACTCAATTAAAACTTGTTCTTAAAAAAGTTCTAAATATTTCTAAAAAATTTTCTCAAATAGTCAACTTGATGAACATACTGGTTAGATCAGAATTTCTTGATTCTCAGATTCCTTATGGATTCGTGATCAACATCGAGAATTATCCTATGAAAAGCTGACTTTGATTAGAAAAGCTTTTAATCACTTGAGAAGATTCTCATGTAAGGTTAGAGGAATAGACAGTTGAACACTGTTCACATTTGCATACAAATGACATCTGCCTAAGATGAATAATTAGTATCCGCTTGAACTATATAGATAATCTAAGTATTTTTAAATAACACTGATGATTATAGTGAACTTCTGTCATTTTGTGTAGTCTTAAAAATTGTACAAAATTAGTAGGGACCTACCTCGACATTAATTATATAGCCATGTATATGCTGAAGATTAGTAGAACAAAATTAAAAACTTGGACATAAAAGTTGGGTAGATGAATAGTAAAAAGAATTATTTAGACTTTGTAGAGAGAAAGTATGAACGTGATACTGCTGACATAGACACGTACACACATACCGGCAAAAGAAGGAAAACCAAAAGTTAGAGTATGCGCAACGGCCAATATATACAAGGTCATCTCTCGTTATTTCGCATTCGTTATTTGTATCGTATTCAATTTTTTCCCTCTGTTCCTCTTCGTCTTTTATTTTTTATTTTTTTTGTTTATTGTTAAAAAATAATAATAAAAAAACCTAAAGATGGTTGCTGATACAATTTAGTTTCTTATGTATAAATACTCTATATGCCAAGAGAGATATTAGTATTTTCTTTTCTTTTTTTTCCCCGTCGTTTCTCTCTTTTTCCGATGATGAAAATTGATGTAGTCTATCTGTCTATCCTTTTAACTAGAGCCTTTGTTTAGAATAAAAAAAAAAAAAAAAAAGAAAGAGAAAAAGAATGAAAAGAACTTGTTACTTGGTTTTTTGAGCACTCCTTATATCTACCACTCTTTGGATATATCATCTGCTGTCGACTTTCATTCTGTTCCTTTTCCTCTTTGCGTAGATATGTCATTATAGTATATAGAGAAAAACAGAAGAGACCATGTTTGCAACTTGTTATGGTGGGACATCCCATAAAATTATTATTGTTACTCTTGAGCTTTTTTTTTTTTTTTTAGGATAAGACTTTTACAATTATTAAGATTATGATGATAATGAGCAGTTGTTGAAAAAAACAAAGTTAAACGTTGAGTATTGAACAAGAAAAGCGAAAATTTTATTAGAACATCCAACAATAATCAGAATAATTAATGTCTGCGTGTGCTACTAAAGAATAACGAAAATAAAAAAAAAGAAGAGATAAGATTGCTTAGTGCAATATGATCATCATCATCTCAATACACTTTACAACTATATACAATTACTAACGAGAGCTTCTTTTTCTTTGTTTCCCGTTGTATAGAAATATTGAGAAATAGACACTAGAAAAAAGAAACAAAAAAAAAAACAAAACAAAAACAAAAAATGATGGAATAAAAAAAGAAACATTGTTTCATTATCTTATTTTACCTTTGTTCAACAAAATAAGATAACTACTTAAAAGAGACAGCATGATCCATGCATTTGTTTGGTTCGATGAACCGATAAGTTTTCAATTTTAGACACAAATTCATTCAGAAAAGTGGAATATATTGTCTAGTCTCTCTCTAACTGGTATTTACTTTTTCTCTTCTTTTTTTTGTTCTTAGGCAATTCCCAACAGGCAGAATTCAAATTTCAATGTCAAATTGCCGTTTTTCTTCTGTTTTATTTATTATTTTTTATAACCCTCCATGTTATTATATATGGCAACTGTGCAAAATAAAATATAAAAATGATTATCCTCTCTATCAATTAACTATATATTTACCGTGTTTCTTATATACATATCTAAACTATTTTTAGACGAACATAGAAAACTAAAATTCTCGTGCGGATAGACATGTTAAATTTGACAAGTTGATGACAGAAAACGGAAACAGAGATTTAGGAATGTATATAATTAGTAAAGGGAAAAGAAGAAAAATCTGGATGATGAAACGAACAAGCAAACAACAGCAATAATGTGGAAAAAGGATAAATGTATGTATGTACATAATTGGTGTATGTATGTATACGTACATCCATTTTTTTCCGATAATTGACAATTATAAAAACACTATATCTATGTCATGGACGGTTTCAATTCTTTTATGTACATTTAAGACCGGAGCACAGATATTATCGATATATAATAAAAACAAGATCGTTTGTCAAAATATATTTACTTAACAATGACAAATAGCATGGCTATATTATAGATCAGAGGATGTTCTATAGTGTCGATACAAAAAGTAAAACAAATATTGAAGATTACACCAACAAATTTTCATTGGAAAAACAAAAAAAAAAAAAGAAATGTATTTATAAAATTTTATACTGTATTGCTAATTTTCTTTTTTTGTGAATTAAAATTTTATACGTTTTTCTATTAACACTTGAATTAGAGACATATTACTCACAAATGTTATGAACAAAATTTATTACTTTGTACACCGTGACACACAAGTGTTAAATTAATCAATAGTATAATCTTTTATTGAGAATGAATTTTGTTTTTTTGTGAAAAAAAAAGAAGAAAAAAAATGACTTCTAAAAAAAAAAACATAATTTGATGTTTATATGGGTAGGTTAAATTCATATTTTAATTTCGAAACCTTTTTCTTTTTGTTAACATAACCCAAGAGAGAAGAACGTTCAAATTGAACATGTCAAATGATTAAAAATACTTTGTAAAGAGAAGCTAGTAACTGGCTCATGATCACCTTAGATTTGTCAAAATAATCTTGTTTCTAATTTCATCCGCACGACATTCAAAAAAAAGAAAATAAATAAAAAAAGAGAACACTTTTCTTTTTTTTTTTTTAGTCGATTTTATTATCCACATTGTGTAACAAGAGACAAAAAAGAAGAAAAAAAAAAATCCTGGAATGAAAAAGATTTATTGCAAAATGGAACTATCATTAGAGTGAATGAACTATGCTTTACTAATATATAGAGTATACAAAAAAACAAAAAGAAAAAAAATGAAGGTATATAAAACCGGATTTATGTTGTTTAATTAATTTTATGAAGAGGAAAAAAATAAGAAACGTTTTTGAGTGTTATAATAACTTGAGATGATAATTTAATAGAATAAAGAATGAGATTTTACATAGTCAACATTATTTAACAAGTACATATTTCGAACAAAGTATCAAATTTCATAGAGGGTTATTATAGACAAATACAGAGTAACAGCTTGTAGAGAGATAAAAGCGAGACATTTCTTCTTCTTTATTTTTTAATATTAAAATAAAAAGTATCTTATATAATATTTTATTGCAATTTTAATCAAATTTAAAGTATAGAGATATAATATCTATTGTATCTAATATGGTAAAAATTAATTTTTATATGTTATTATTTTCACAGTAGAATAAACAAATATTACCGTCATCTTCAAAGTTATGGTTCGTGACTAATGAATTATACAAAAAAAAGGCAGAGGAGAATGAGAGAGAAAGAGAGAGAGAGAGAGAGAAACGATAGTAATAGACTCCTGCCGATCTGTTACAAATGTACATCCTCTAAACTTACTCGACATATTTTTAGAAGAAAAAAGTTTTTAAACACAAAAATCTGTCACTACGATTATTGTTTTTGAAGAGTCTCAATGAGTTTACTCTTGGCATTTTCAGCTCAATATTTCTCGATTTTAACTTTTTCAATTGCTTCTACAAGAATGTTAGTCTGTCTAAAACACAACATGTGTTCAGTTATATTTAAACATCAAATTTTCATGAATCTATTTGGTTTCCCTCACTTTTTCTATTGATATCTCCATCTTTCTCATTCTTTTAATAAACATCTTTTTAATTGATAGTAATTAAGATTCAACACTGATTATTCCTTTTTTTTTCCAGACGCTCAATATTTATACAAAATTACAAAGTGTTTTGTGAATATTATAGAGTCTATTTTAAATTTAGTAAAAAAAGAAAATGAAGAACTTTTTGTCTCAACTATCCGTAGACTTTATTCTTTTGTGTCGGAAAATTTTTTTTCCTATACAGGGTCAAAATATTATTCGAAAATTATGGTTTTACTGACACAGTTTATGGTTAAATAATGAAGAGCACAGACAAGAAAAGTAAAAAAAGCAAAAAAAAGATGAAGCTTTACTACATATTCAAAATAAAAACATCATTATTAAGAAGCTAAAAAAGACAATCTTTTTATATATTTGTTTGTTTATTGAGGTGAAAATCCTCATTTCATCTAGCTCAACATAGTAGTTTTCTTATCACAATTTTTTTTTATTTCTAACTAAATAGTAAAAATTCCATCATTTTTCTTCTTCTCCTTGTACTATAACTCTAACACACATAATATACACAAAAAACTGCAAAAAAGTTTTCATTTGTAGAAATTTTCCAAATAGAATGATTTATCTACCTTTTTATGCGACAAAGAGAAACAAAAGTAGTAGAGAAGCGAAATATTGAAATGAGATCTTTTGAAATAGAAATAAACGTTTTTAGTAAAACTAATTTACAAAAGGATATCTAGGAGAAAGAAAAAATAAAATATATATATATATATATAATAACTATACAAGTTCTTTGATTTATTTTACTAACCATTGCCGCTCTCATCCGAGCAAAAAAAAAAAGAGCTAGAGTATTTTAGAAATTAGTTTTTTGCTTTTTTTTTTTTATTTTTATTTTACTGATACGAGGTAGTAGCCCACAAGAGACAAAATAATTTATTAACATTTGGAAAAAAACCAATTATCTCTCATGTAGAAAAACATTTAAAGATATAATGGTCTAATCCTCTTTTTTTTTATTTTTTTTTATTTTTTTTTTTATGTACGCATGTGGTATAAAGTTGTTAGTGAATTCTAAAATTAAGTATAAAAAATAGTTTATTAATCGTAGAGATAAACAACAATCCATTAGAATCTTTACTATAGATTTTTTCAAGTCTCTTTTTAACAAAATGTTGCTGAGAGCATAACAAATTATAGATTAGTCATTAATGATTAAGAGTCAACGAACAATAATAAATTTAAAACATGCGAATAGAGCAATGTGTTTATTTTGCATAGATGAGCAAGAACTCATGTGAAGAGTCCATAAATTATATTCGTAAAAAAAAAAAAAAAAGAGAGAAAGAAATAGGAAAAAGAAGAAGAAAAAGTCTGTCAACAAGAAGGTTGACAATAAATGATTATTTTTAGTTTTCCGTTGATTGCATAGTACAACAGATGATGCAATGACACAATACAATCAAAATGAGAGAGTATCAAAATAATAAAAATTATTTTTATTCTAACAATTTTTTTTTTTTTTTTTTTTACTTTATAAACAAATTGTATACGTAATTAATTTTCATAATTTATTTTTTGAATATCTGTTTAGCTTTTGTTTCATTTTTTATTATTGAAATCTAAAACGTGGGTGTATCAATCATAAAACGGTATAATGATTTTTCTCATTTTTTAGTCGATTAAACAAAAACATTTTAGGCATAAGTGCTTGAATTTCTCTGTTTGATGAACTTTTTTTTTTATTTTTATATTAATCCATTTTTCATCATCATCCTCCGGATACAATTCTTTTTAATGAATATATAGACCTTGGATATTTTCCTTATACATTCTTGATTACACATTGTTTTTAATTTTTATGTAAAAACAAAAAATCTTTTTTTTTAGTAATAATAATTTCTTTTTTTAACACTACTAAATAGTCAAATAAAATAAGTTAATTAAAAATCATGTTAAAATATAAAATTTAAGTCGTTATTTATTGATCTAAATCTTTATTCTCTACCATTTTATTATATGATTTTAATATCATTTTTTTAAAATAGAATAAACTATAGTTAATTTGAATAATTTCATTCATACCAACTTTGATCATCATTATCGTTTATAATACTGAAATATGACTATTAACTGTTAGAAAAATTGTGGCAAGATGTTTTATTTTTATAATTTCAATGTCATTGAAAATGATCCTCAACTCTCATTGAACATAATCTAGATAAAATAAGATTTGATAATAGCAAAAAAAAATAAAAGATTTGTTTGATAAAAATGGTGAACTACTTTAAAATGTAAGTGAAAACATTAACTATTAAAGAGTGAATTTATGATGATGATGACTTGATTTTTAAAATAAACAACAGATGGAAAAATATAGTACTGTTGAAAAAAAAAAGGATTTTCTAATTTAATGAGATGCTCTATAAAAAAATCATTTGAAAATTATTTTTCTTTTTATACATATCATTTTGATATGACATGTGTATAGAATATCTGATAAAATAAAAAAATATCAGATCTTGTCTATGTGGTAACTTACCTAGGAAAGCATCGTTTTTATGAATAACTGACAATGTCAATGTTACTCCAAACCTTTTGACAACATGAAAATATTTTTTTTAAAAAATATATATTAATGAACAGAATTTAATGGATTTTCTATTCAGATAGATGTCAAAGTTTGTGAGAGTGATCACGGTAATACTTGTCGAAGATTTATGGAATTAACCATTGTGGTGTTTTACATAATGCTCTTTTTTTCTATTAATCGCTCTTAGTAAAATTTGTCTGTATCACTCGTAACATCACTATGTACCCCCTACACATTTTGATTATTAACTAATGAAATAAAAGAGGGTTCTTTCTCTCTCTCTCTCTCTCTCTCTCTCTCTCTCTCTTCCTTTACAGATTGAATATATGATTAGTCTCTACTTCTTAGTCTAATTCACATTTTTGAATCATAAAACAAGAGAGAAGAACAAAAAATATCACATCATCTAATAATTCAAGTTTGATTTTTCTCAAGTAGTTTATAATTATGTGTCGATATTTTATGTCCATCAACATCTTTTTTCTTTATTATGTGTATAATGTGCAACGCGACATTTATTGCGAGAACTGTATGTCTTAAAAACTTACAATAAGCCTAACGGGCAACTATGCTAATGTCCATTAAAATGACTTTTCATTATTGGAGACGAATATAAGTTATTCTTTTCTAGCGAAAAAAATTAGAAAAATTCGAATTTTTTTCTCATTTTTCGCTTCTCGTCGATTGCTTTTCTCCAAATGTAAGTTTCAAGAAGCCTGTCTAACATCATTCTTCCTAACATCCTTCCGATAGACAGGCCGAAAGAAAGAGAGAAAAAAGAAAACCTACACAAATATCTATCAAATTTTTTTTTATCTATTTTGTGTGTAACGTTTTACTCTCTTTTTCTTCATTCGGTTTCTTTTTTGTTGTATATATTTTGAACTAATTTATATAAAGATTTTTTTTGCACGACGAACCTATCTATTCTATAATAGAGTACTTTGGCTAATTTGTTGAACTTAACTGAGCTAGAATGAAACAAAAAATATTTCCACGTGGATAAAATGATATAGACTATAAGTCAAACAAAGATCAGCAGCACTATTTCAATGAGAAACAAAGTACAGATGTTTTGTGTATAAGTAGAACAAAAAAGAAGAAGATGAAAGATGAATTTAATGATGTTGTGGGCAACAGCTTTCCCCTTTTTGAATAACTGGCAGAAGAAAGAATGTCAATGTTGTATTTGTGATAATTATTATATGGCATATTTTCATTGAAATAACTTGATTTGGAATCTCATTTAATGTACACTAGAAACAATAACAATAGAAACAATAGTAAAATTAACAAAAAAAACAATAGTAGAGAATGTCTGCTAATAATATGTGACTACACAGTTTATTTTTACTAATCTACTTGAACATAGCAGAATGTTGATCATTTTGGTTGTCTCACATATCTCTCTATAATTTTCATAATTTTCTAAATAATAAGTCAGCTGCGATCCATTCATATAAAAATCTTCATTTTACTTTCGTGGCATCTGTCAACTGTCGAAGTTCATGTTCTTTCTTTATTTCTCATGTTTCTTTTTTATATCAACACGTCAAAAATTTCAAAATTAATTCGTGTACAGTTACCGTAAACTTACATAAGAGCAAGAAGAAAGCATGTTATTTCCTTTTACAGATTCAAACCAACAATAGAGAAGTACAAGTCTTCCTTCCTATAACTTTTGGCACTATTAGTGTTATGCAATGTCTTGTCTAATAGTTTACAGTATTTAAATGAAAGGACGACCGTGACTTTTTCTAACATTCTCTTAATGTTTCACTATTTTAGAGTCAATGACATGAAAAAGTTTTTTTTTTTGAATATTCCACTCTAATCTAGAGTGACATATACAAGATCTCTAGCTCCAAGCTCTTTTCTCTAGAAAATGATTAATTCAAAAATAAAAAAATGATCGAAACGAAAGTTTTACTATAATATATCTACTAAATGTGTTCGTAGGACTATTTCATGTACACCTGTATAAAAGAAAAACATTCTTTATTGCTTGTTATTACTATTAATCTCATAGATGATGTCACGCAACGTATTCTTTTCGTTGAAAACGCTTAAAGTATAACAGTTATATATGACTACGCTAAACTCATCTCAATACTATAATATTGTTCCTAGTATATTATATCATTAATTTTTATTGTTGATAAATAGTAAATCAATTGAATTCACGTTGTTTGATCATCTTCTCATGATCCACTACAGACTTTATTCACAAGAACTGGATGCACAACTTATGGTTAATGTTCAAAAGAACAATATTTTCTAGAGTTTATTTTCAACGTATAGTGTCATTTACGAATGAATTATTCTTGCGCTTCAGTAGAGTTAAATGATCAATGCTAAGATTGATGCTTGATACTGTTAGAGACTCATATACAGTAGAAACACATAAGCATTTTTATGAAATATTTATATTTACATTGTTCAATGTTTTTCTATTGTGATCAACTTACCTGAGCCAAAATATTTTCGTATCACAAAATTCAATTGCATTTTAGTGAAGATGTACAATAATTTAGTAAAGAATGGTATAAATATCAAATAACTGGTCAATGCTAATAATAGAACAAAATCCTTGCTAGATAGTTACTGTAAAAAGACTATTTTTGTATATCAGCGTAGTCGATAACAGCAGCAATACTAACAACAAAGAATATCATTAATATTAGTAATGTATTTTTCTATTTGTAATAATATCTCGTCTCTCTCTTTATTGTTTGTTTCTTCTTTTTCTCTTCTTTCTTCTTCATTCGATACTAGCAAAAAAAAAAATTGTCAATTTTTTTTAATATTCTTCAACGAGAAACATATGCGCGTTATTTCCATTTGCATCATACAAATGGAAAAAAGTCTGAGACTCTTCAATGTGTATCGGAAGTAACGCCAAAGTTCTCTCCTTTTTTTAAAAAAAAAGAAACAATCATTTTTTGACGATATTAAGAATATTTTTTTTCCTTTTCTTCTGTTCTTGAACATCGATCTTGGAAATTTGTTTCCATGTTTAAAAAATCATTTAATTTCTCTTTATATGCTCTTCAGAGGTTCGAAATTTTGAACAGGTTCTAAGGAACAATCATCATTACTCTAATGTGAGATTTTTACAAGTAAATTGATTTTCTCTTTCTCTTTCTCTCTCGCTCTCATTCTCCCTGCATATTGGCCATAGTCGATATGGTTTTTGTTTGTTTCCATGCATATAGTACGTCTGACATATCCCAGTGGAGAATTAGGTGTTTGAAGAGAGAAAGAGAGAAAAAAAAAATGACTGATTGAAATTGTTTAGGCGTATGCAACATAGTGAAAAAATTTGATTGATATTTATAACACTTTTATCATGAGACACATTATACACGCACATTTGCCTTATATCGGATAGATTTAATTCTCATGCGTACAAGAAAACAAGAAGTAAATGAGCATAATAATATTCCGATAGTTTATCACCAAGTGTTTGGTGAGCATATCAATATTATTTTTCATGAAATAAGATGCTACTCTTGATATTTATTCTGTTCTTATTGTTCACTAGGAAAATCTAATGACTCAGGCTATCAACATACATCGTGTTTATTGTACTCCTTCATCTGTCATCACTATTTAATGTTAATTCTATGTTTTTCTAATAGATAAAAAAGCGAAATTTTTCACATAGCATACTGTCAGAATTAGGTATTATTTGAGAAATATTTTTTAAGATTAACCTTTTTCCAGCATAATTGGTTTAACGATTGGTTTAGAAAAAGTTTTTTGCATTTCAAATAACAAACTTCAACAGATACTTCATAACCATGTCACTACAAAACACTTCAAATTTTAATCTTTAATGAATCATTCGACTACTAATTGAATTTATGTTTTGTTCACTTTCTTTGGCAAAGTAATCGGAGGCTGTTTTTTCAACAACAACAACAGTAAAAAGAAAAAATTAGATTTTCTTTAGTTTGACAACATATCCCTTAGATCGGGCTTTCAATTCTATGACTACTTAATATGCATAACTGACATGACTGTCTCTCGGTATATAGATTATTGTCACAGTCGTCAGTATTGATTCTATTAAACACAACCACAGCGAAAGAAAAAATAACACACATCTCTCGTTCTAATAGACGACGACAACACACTAATCTTGTTCCGTTTATATACATATATTATTATGGTGAGCTATTTTTATCCAATTCTTAAATGAGTAAATAACTGTCGTCGGTTTTTGACAATAGGATAACTTATAATTGTATTTTTTTTTTCAAGGGCTATATATACGTGCATTTTATTATTAAACAACTCTGTTGGGATAGTCAAAGAAAATCTTGAAAATAAGTTACCAAGCATAGTTACTGCTTATTAATATTCGATATTTATGCTGTTATATTGATAATAGACTCAATATATTATCTCTCTATATGCCAATGTTCACAGAATGGACATTCGCCAATATCGTAGAATCACCATAACACAGCGATAATCTATCTATATCATAAAAAATATTTTTTCCCATCTAAATTGACACTATAAAGTAAAGATTACAGTGGAGAAAAAGTCTTTTTATAAATAAAGGCATACAAGTTTCAAACTCGTTTTAAATAATTAGCTATAGAAGATAAAGGATCATTAGAAGATTATCATTCAAGGAAACTGGAAAAAACTTTCTTATAAAATTATATATTTCATTCGTCTTGTAACTGTATTCTTTGTATATTGATTGTTAGAACTGGAACACATTTTGAACATACTTTTTTCGTTCATAGCATAAAGGTACAAGAGTTTTGTTGGTATAGAAGCTATTCTACGAAAATCATCTTACTTACGTTTAGATACTCTGTGTCATCAGTCATTTGTCAATGCACAGAAATAAGATGTAAAATCTCGAAAGTCCTTTCGTCTTTGAGATTTGAGACAAAATCGATTTTTCTCAAACGTAAACCGAAGGAAATGAAAAAGTCAAAAATTTGTTGGCGCATTACTTATAGTGGCAAAATGTCTTAAATATCCGAGTTTTTTCAAACTGGGAGCGTTTTTTCATTTACCAACGTTTCTCAACAGTTTGATCAAGACTTTAAAGAGGCTTTTTTTCTATATAAAATACAATCTAATCGTAGTAAGAACTGTTGTAAAAGCTCATGGATCCGCAACAAAAGATCCCAAAGTTCTAGGAAATATTTAGATACTACTACACAGTTGATGGAAACCCGTGTAAAGGTTCGTGTAAGAGGAATGATGATCTTAGTCAAGACCTGAGCGCGAAATGACTTTAATTTTTCACGGTTAAATGTCACACAACATTCTGAGCATTTCGCACTGAGATCTTATCCAAGATTTTTTACACATATTCTAGATAATAACTAACAGTGATTTCTTGTTTCATATATAAGATGTACTGTTTATAGAAGCATTTCGAAGCATGGTTTAGTCTAGAGATACTTCTACTAAGCGTTTACATGTGAACAGTGATGAGAAAGAACACCAAAGACTACAAAATAGATGTTCTGTGTATGCACATTGCATCTCTACAAAAAAAATTTAATGCTGCATTTGGAAAAATTTGATGTGGAACCGGAGCATCGATTCGCACTGCATGCTATGTTGCACATGCATCGACAAAGATCAATGCACATGCATGTCATGTTGAAACCACATCAGTTTTTAGCAGTGTCGCATTGAAACTCATTTAGTCAATATAATTAGTTTTTTTTTTATTATATTTGCCCTCTACTTAATTTTGTGACATCACTATCACATTGCTATGCTATAATCGTGCGGCACTGCCTCGGTATTTTTGTTACGAGAAGATGAACATGCCGTTCGAAATATTACACGTATACCATGATTTTTATATATACAGACATAGATAAAACAAATTGATGATTGAAAACAAAAGTTTGTCACCAGTACTCATCGATGCCAAAGATGTTTTCATTTCTGCATCGATACGCACATATGCCAAACCGATGCCATTAAATAATTTTTTGTAGGGATTCTATTATTTATTGTTTTGTCTTTTCATATCGTTCGCGTCAGACAGGGAAAAAGCATGGCATACAGGCTACGAACCTGCTTTTTTAACTTGTGTGAATACCATGTTATTCTTGTTTTGATAGCTTCTGCTCGGTCTGTTTTGATTTTCAAGCTTATAGCGTAATAAAAAAGTGAATAATAAAAGTACACAGCAATTTTAGACACAACATTTGTAGAATGTGAGAGCTGAGAAGAAATAAAATCCTCTTCACTTTTTTTTCATAAAGTTAAACCATCTTTCTTATAGACTATCAACAAGTTTTGGGCATCAAAATAATGGAAAAATGTGTCTTGATCACCAAAAAATAAGACTTTTGATCACCAAATCAATTAAAGAAAATGTATACAAGAAGAAACATGAACAGAAATATGAAAGATATATGAAATATGTCAGCAGTTGACGGTTTTTGAAATTCTATTGTCAACGGTTAAGTTTTTTAAAATTTTATTGATTTTGTCAACTCATAAGAGCCATCAGTAACTGAGTAAACTATGGACGACACCATAAAAAAAATGTCGAAGCAAGGATGGAAAGTATTACACGCAACTACATCGTCCGATGAACAAAAGAATACGCAGAATTACAGTTTAATGTTTGCCAACACCGTCGATCAGATTTAAAAAAGCATACAAAATATTCGTTCAAATTCAATGAGTATAGATTCGTTTTTATTCTTTTGAAATTCCGATAATCGTACCGGATCAGTGACGGTCAAGTCCAGAAATGAACTAGAACAGGAATAAGAAGAACGCAATCCTACAACACGTTTACCATCACTCATTAAATCAGTGTCAAAATATGTTAAATATGGATTAACACAAACACAAATTAAATCATCATTAGTTCAAGATCATCCAAATGCCCCAATAACGGCAACAAAGTTAATTAATTTAGTGACGTACGAAGGTCGAAAGGATAGGTCAGGGATTTTTTCAGTTTATATATATATATTCTCCTTGTATATATAGTAGACTAATTAATTTGCTATTAAATTGCTATATTTTCTTTAATTGATTTGGTGATCAAAAAAATTGGTACCCAAAAGAATTCTCAGAAAATGCATCAAAACTTAGAACTTCTGCTATGTATAGGTTTGAGTAATCATATTGATTGTACTAAGATTTATAGAATAAAAATCCACTAAAAGTGTTTCTCCACAGTGATATTAATGACTTTCAAAAGAAAGCGAGTATCAGTCCGGTTCAGTCTGATAAATTGAATAATAACGATGATAGGGTCTCACCCACAGGATGCTGGATAGTCTCTAACAACATACTGATCTTAGTGCCAGTATCTATGGGTACGCATTTTTCGAAAGTCTCAGCGTGAATGTTTTTTTCACATACGACAAACGTTACCTTGTTGGTAAAATTCACATGTGAACAGAAAGACATCCCAGTCTAGTCTATCTCACTTTTATTCTGAGATCATATTCCAATTATAATGCGAACCAAAAGGGGAAATAAAATACTCACAAAGGAGTATAATACTGAGAAAAATTTAGACTTAATTCCAGAAACCACATTTCGAAGATAGACCGACAAAGTGATCAACGAAGTGGTTGACAAAAGTAGTGCAGATTCTACATAACCGAGTGCATGGATTTATAAACGCAATTTTCTGTGTACTTGCTTTTTGAAAGCTCAAAATCGAATAAGATTGTTATGTGTTGGCGAACTCACGTCGACTGGCTTATCAGCTCAGGATCAACAGTCAAGAAGACTGTTCTTAGCACGAAATGCAGGAAGGATGAGACTAGAGCGCTGCACATAATACCGTTTCGCTAAAAACTTCTTTTCTAAACGTGCCAATAACTGATTTTTATGCCTGCTTAAAATTATAAATTACATCGCTCTGGACCATACTCTAACTGAAAGTTATAAGGGTTACGCAGAGGTACTAAATTTGTCACGGTTAATAAAAGAATAATGTTTTTTTAAACTGAACCAAAACACACAAAATCAATGATGTATCTATCACACCCTTATGTTTATCTTTTTTTAAAAATAAGGCTGTTTGGAAAAACTTCTAGAAATGTAAGTTGTAGTAAGTGTGTGACAGAAGCAAGCAGGCTATCCTGAAATAAATTAACCTATGATAGATTTCTCTGAGAACTTTTTCCGCGTCTTTATAATCGAGTAGCGGAGAGTATGGCCTGTCTGCTGGTGAAAAGCTGGCTCCAACCTCTCAGAATAAGCTTATTCCATGAGGATAACAAAATAGCCCGGATCGCTCGATGAATTTCATTTTGAATGAAGTTCGCTGAATATTTCAGGCAGTTTTTGTCGGAAAACGTGACGTATCATTTCAGTGTTTCTGTGGTTATGAACGAATGGCACAAAAATATTTTCTCCACGGCTATTTCAGAGTCGTTCGAAATAGGATTATTTATTTTGTCAAGTAACCAGAACTGTTTTGTAATCCTCATGGAATAAGCTTATCCTGAGAAGGTTGGAGCCAGCTTTTCACCAGCAGACAGACCATACTCTCCGCTACTCGATTATAAAGACAGGAAGCCCAAACTCCTTAATTGAAAAGGTGCGCAGAGAAATCTATCGTAGATTAATTTATTTCAGAGTAGTTTCACCCATTCTAGCTTTGCTTTTTCGAATTAGAAAAGCGTCTTGTTTCGTTGTTTTTAAAAAAGTTCCTTCGTTGAACGCGATTAAACGTATTTTTTACTCTTCAATATATAAAACGCATTTGTTTTAATTTGAAACGGCAGAATACGTCTTTTCCCGTTTAGGATTGAATCTTTATAGAAGAGGTGACTTAAACGATTTTTCTCATAGAAACTCCCACATTAGATAATATGCTGTTTATCTAAGACTACTTCTTGTCAATTCAATATAATGTTTTGTCCAGTCATGGCCTTTCTATCTGTATTTTAAAGAAAAACTAGAGAACATTATTCTAGTTTTTCCTCTCGGATAGAGCTTGTTCTTTATTGATTTTTTACTTTTATTGTACTGACGGTAATCTTGATGAAAGTTTTTTTATTAGAATAAAAGAGTCTTTTTTCTTTGTGAAAGCAAAAGAGAGACCGTGGCCCCAATTATTATCAGCGTACAAAGAAAATGCACTGATAATTATCTAAAAAAAGAAAAGAACAACAATAGATTGATTAATGAAGAAAACTGAAAAAACGAGCAAAGTGCACTATTGCAAAAATGGAGCACACAGAATAATTGCATACAGAAAAAGAATGAGAAAACACACGCAGCACACATTTATTTACATAAAAAGTAGAACAAAATGAAGTGAAACACAAAAGAAACAGATAATAAAAATTATAACAACTTAATAACCTTCTTAAAGTCTTTTTACTAATAGACAAATTCAATCTCACAGTATGATGACAAAAATATACTCTTTCAACATGAATATACAGCGAGCCAGGCTAATTGAATAATCTCAACCATTTGTTAAAGAGGACATAGCATGTTCACAGTGATATCCAAAATACAACCGACTAGACATCGAACGGAACTAATTTTATTTTATTGTTAGCCGGTCTACATTGCTGATTTTGCAACGCTTATTAGAGTAAGATGAAATTATTAAAGATTGTTGACTACAAGGTTCTTCTGACTTGGTGCTGTTCCTTTACGAAGCACTTGCTTTATTATAAACAGCATTAGAGTTAGATAAAAGAAACGTTCAGTCATTTTCTTCTAGTACTTGACGACGATTATTCGAACCAGTTAAAACACAAAAGGTCATAGTTATATTATTAATACAAGGCTCATGCAAAACGATGCGTAAGACAAGAAATTCTACGGGGGGAAATAATAAATCACGCAACGATGAATAAAAAAAGTCGTTAGAATAGTTTTATATTAATAACAATTGTCAAATATTATATATTAGTCTTTTATCGTTATTTCCTTTTCTATATTTTCTACATCACTGATAAAAAGAAAAATCACAGGTATGTATTATCAAAAACAACCAATTCAGTTGAAGGTATACCACTATGACATGAATGAAAGATAGTATTGATTCAAAATTCAAAAGTTATTTATGATTAATGAACGATAAGTTTTTCAATTAATATGAATATTGCCAAGAAAAGCCATCACTCTTAAGAAATTACACGAGAAATAACATTTATAGACCTCGCTATCCAGTTGAGAGAAAAAAAATAAAAAAGCTTCAACTTTAATGGTTTGGTCTATGGTCGCGGAAACAATATTTGCACAATAATAAAAAATGTACATAATAAAAGCGAAGACTATACCAGACAGACAACGCAACTGTCATTTAGATTGATCAAATGAAATGTGGTAAACATTATAATGATTATTCCTGTTAACTAATAAATCCCTGTTTAATCGAACTATTTTGTAAAAACACCTCTCTCATTTTCTGTGTTATCTGATCTGAGGGCTTTCCCAATATAAATCTTAGTTTAAGTCTATAATTTTCATATTATTCTCCCTTACAGAAATGCAGAATCTTTTAATCGCACACAATGCCGTTGGCTTTTAAAGTAAACAAAAAATGCAAGCCCATAAATAGTAAAATTTCCTGCGAAAACGCGTGTCTATTTGCATGTCGTTATAGCAATGAAAATTGTTCATCATTGATCTCGAGTCTATTAGTGTTTAATTCACGAGGGAATATCTTCAGATGATAACCTCTGATTTCAATGATCTTTTGCCGATAGATAGATGGTGGTGTCCTAGTAAAAAGCCTAAAAGGATTTCTACCTGTATTGTTTCTTTCGAAAATTATGGAATTTTTGTTGTAAATTGTTTAATACCGCCTATTTTAGATATCTTGCTCCCCCCTAGAATAGGCCTTCTATTATGGTTTCCCACATCGCGCTTTTTTTGATAAAAAACTACCCTACTCCGCCCTATAGAGCGTTTTTCAAAAATTTTCGGTCCAGACTGACCTTCTATTATGGTTGGTATAAGCGTCAGGTGCCCTTGTACTAACAGCTCACAAAACAATCCCAGTTCAGAATCTCTACAAATCAACAATTTATTACCAACTAATTACTAATACAAATAATTTTAACAGTAATGAAAGTCTGTTCT
>CAJNOQ010000565.1:0-46607 GCA_905250885.1 Didymodactylos carnosus | reverse complement strand
CAAAGCAGATATTCAGAACCAGCACGTCTTCAGCTATCTATTGATAACAAAATATTTCTATTCCGGCACCAAATTCAATAAATATGAGCGACATGTTCTCCATCACAATGTTCCATCACAATGCTCCATCAAAATGTTCCTCAAACGCTACTCTATGTATTCTAAAATCGCAAAATCTCGCATATTTTCCAAGGAGGTTTTATAGATTTTCCAAAATCCCAAGAGGTTTTCGCGTATTTCACATTTTTCTCTCTCACCAAAGCACTTTTTGGCACAAATAATGCCATATTCGGAATCACCATGAAAAACTACGTCGAATGATATATAGCTTTTTAATTTTTCTGCAGAAATCTTTTCGATCAAATTGAATTATAGACTTGAAAGCTTGTCCGCAGCAAATTTTGCTTAGGAATTTGGATATTTATTTTAGCAATAGTACGCAAGTGTATAAACACATTTTTTATAGGTTTTCGAATATGATCTCTCCAATAGTGATATTACTTCTGAGTTCTGAAAATCTCATCATTAGAAAGAGCATATTCGAAAACCAATAGAAAAACATGTTTATAGGCTTTCATACCAGTTCTACAGCATATGTCCGCCTGCTCTATAGAAAAATGCTCACTAGATATCTAGTGGCTGTATTGAGTCTTAGTGGATGTTAGTGTATTTCACAAATACTTTTGAATTACATCTTATTTCATAAATGATACGAACTAAAAAAATCCTCATCAGAAAAACAGTCATTTTATGGCTGTTTCAGACATTAGTACTATATTTCGAACAAATAAAAAGTTTTCGAACTAGAAGAAGTCTGAACTTGAAGCCTGGTGGTAATGAATGCTGTTGAGATATTATTCGTTTCAAATATTATTGTTCTTTTTTCAGAAAGGATCGGAATTAGAATTTTACCCATAATCTTATCGTGGAGGATATAGATTTTTCACAATCCGTAAGTAAAAACATTTAATAAAAACAGATTTAAGTATGTTTTGTTCGTTTTTATTTATTTCAACAGCTCACTTGCCTTATATCTTCAACCGGTGGAAATTAGTAAATAATCATGGAATCTGGACATTAAATATGGTAAGTACTTTTCTTTCTCCGCTTAGCTGCTGCCATTGATATGTAAACATTCAAGATTAGAAAAAAAAGTAAAGAAAAAAAAATAATACATTTTTTTATTATTGTTTGTCTTAAAAGTAAATTTAACATTTTGATACAAAGTTTTATTTGGTGGGTCTTCCACATTGTGCATAGAGTTATGTTTACCGTATTGAAATCAATCGATAATTTATTGGAAAAATTCAATGAATTATCTCAACGCCATCAAAACTTGATTAAAGCATTTAAATCTGATTTACCAGATGTTGATAGTCCATTGCGTGATATTACGCGTGACGAAGAGATACATGTTGTTCAAGACATACCAACAGCATTTGTTCATATCGATAGTACGGATGATTTTATGCAACTGGCGAAAAAACCAAAAAGTAGTATACAAATAACTCCACCCAACTATACTCTGATATCAACAACATTGAATGATACTAGCATGAGACGTATATCATCTGAAAAATCGTCAACAATAGATGCTGAGATCATTCAGTATCCAACTATTATTAAACCAACAAAAAAATTAGCACCATTACCTAGTTTTGCATTGATTCAATCAGCTGCTACGTCAAGACGTCGAAACTTACCCAAAAATACGACTGTGCCACCAATTCTGATCAAACCAACAACACCCAAAATGAAACTACCACACTTTCAAGCTGGTGGCGTTTATCGTTCCGAAGTACTTTCACCTGTCTTACCACGTCATATAATTCATAATGCAGTAATAGCAGCAACTATAAATCACCTAGCTCGACATGAAAATTCAAAACACAGACGACAATTACCCAGTCCAAGACCGTTTCTTGTTAAACAACGACATCCATTTTGTCACACAAAGCCGACAGTACCTTCAGCGCAAGTGAAACGTCCCACAACAGCGTCAATTTCGAGACCACAAAAAAAGACCAAAGTTGAAATAACGATAGTACGCACAAAAAAGATTATGGATAATTTTCGATCAAGCATATCAGCATCATCCGCACGAACAATATTGAATACACCAAGAATCATATCGGCAAAATCCTCATAATGGGAAGATATTTTTACTAAAAATTAAAAATAGATCCATATAAATAGAATATTTGGATGGAAAAAGGTTGCTATGCTCAGACAAAAACGACTGCAGATACATATTTCTTGACAATAAAACATATTAAACTTTTTCTATATGTTTTCAGACTGTACATATTTTCATTTGGTTATGGAAATATTGAATTATATGAGCTTTTCAGCTATCATGGCGTTAACAAACTGTTTTTTGAACAATGTTTCCTCAATTATAAAATGGTTAAAGATTGTTGTACATTATTGAGTGTATATCGAAAGATTTGAACTTTTTTTTCTAATCTTTCAAACAATTATGGTAAATCGGCGGATATTCAGTAAGACTAACGCTTAATTAAGTATGATGAAGTTGCTTTTCTGTACGTTTGACAAAGTCTTGGATAAAAGCATGGCATCAACGATTTTACCTTGTCAAAACTTTTTTGTCTTATTACCCTCTATGACTTCGAAATTGGAATCCCTATAAAATATGTGTTTCAAGGTTGCAAAGAATTTTTATTAACGTTAGACATTAAATATTTTAATTAAAGAAAATCTGCTATTCTTTTTGTCAGGCATGTTGATGTCATTCCACTATCTGTTAACATATGCCGCTGACGAACTAGGAATGCTTGAAGATGTTATAGAGATCATATTAATCTACATCATCTGCAAGTGAGATTTGTACTATTCAAGTCCAACCAACAACAGCTTCAACCTCATTTTTTTCATATCAGGAAGCTCATAACACAAATCATGACTCTTTCTTTGCACATCAACTAAGTTTTATACGTTATACATCGAAGATTCTATTGTGAAGTTGTAATGCCATTACCCGATCATATATTTTCTCGTTTACCTTTAAGTATGGTTAGTTTCTATTTTATTACTTTTTAGACTCAATGTAAAAATAGGATGTAGCCAAAAATGGTGCCTGTATTCGTACAATACCGATATTTTTTAATGTTAGAATCGATCATCATGTCTCAATCGCAAGAATGTCAGTATATAATTGATATCAATAATTGAATAATCATTTTTTCTTTGTTTTAGGTTTGGTCCATTTTCAACTTCACCATTTGAAAATGTTTTGAATCGAGCAAGTTTAGATAAACTGAAAGTATACATCACTGAAAGTGCAAAATATTTGCCAGGTAAGACTTTAGAATTTGTACAATTTGTCTGGATCAAAAACTTTGTACGATTAACACCTTCATTATTAACAAACGGTGAAACTTTAAATTGTAACCACCTAGCTGAAATTTTGGGACTTAATTTATTTGTAATGAAAGAAAAGACAACAATGATTACTAGAACAGTTGATGCAAATCGATTTATGTTCGAGACCCCATTGTTTTTAGAACATTAGGAAAGAAATGAACAGGTACAGAGTTATCTGTGACACGTTTTGATGAATTTTATACCGACAAACTGTTATGTCACTTTTCTTTCCTAGTTTTTATTGCCTTTGTTCTTGATCGTCAAAAGAAGAGAATGAGACTAGCAGTGTCTTACTATACTTTGTCAGTTGGTGCAGTTACTTTCAAAATAACCGCACATTGTAAATGGTATAATATAGGCTCATAAATCTTGTTTTATAATTTAAATGGCACATAATGTACATTTAATAGTCAATTGTCCTATTTAGTAATCCATGGTCTATTGTATGCTCTAATAGGCTTTCGTTCTTGTTTTTTTTTTTAATGGCATACATTGACTAAACAGGCACGGATTGCTCAAAAAAAAAAATCATCAAGAAAATTAACTGACCGCACAAAATCAAATAACAATAGAAAATATTAAGAAAAACTCATTTTTTTTTGTATCCGTTAGTCATTTTTTTGTAATGATTCAATTATTGTCTATACAGCATATCTCTTCGAGCTATATGACGGCAACGACCGTAGAAATAACAGATTGATAGAAATTAGTAAGATTAGATACAGACGTAGAATGTTAAATTAACTGTAATGTCTCGATGTCTTCGCTATGATCAAATAGAAAACGTAGTTGTGTAATACACATTTCACACGTCTAATTTTAAGAAAAAAAAGTTAAGTTGTCACACAAAACTGTGCATCAACACTTCAATCCAATGAAAATTCGCAATGATTATTTTTTTTATTTAGCGTATGAATTAAACATAATTTATTATATAAATATACTTCTACTTACTAACTTTGATAATAATAATCGTCTTTTGCGTTTATTTTAAATTTCTCAAAGAAAACTACACAAGTGAATGTTTTTAACTCATTTGGTCTTTCTATTATGGTGAATGACACTTCGAGAAAGTGGCCAGGGGCGCAAACTTTTCAAGAACAAAAGAGTTCGGGAAGTTTGAAAAAATGTCAATAGGAGGGAAACCTGTCAAAATTTCTTTCGTAACTTCTCATCATAAACAGAGAGAAGGGTCGAATATAAAAGATACTGAGAATGTTATATGGACTGCTAAACAGTCAGAGATGATTTTTCTACTTATTTTAGCCGATGTTTCTGATATGCAGCGATTACTCGAAACTGCTGTACTTTCAAATAAACCCAAAAATGTCGAAATTTTTGCTCGTTCTGAAAAGGTAAGAGAGAAGTAGATATGAGTAAAAAAGAAATAATTAGACTAAAATCATTTTAGACCTATCGCCGTGCTTTTGGAATAAAAACAAGCGGTTGTAAAAGATTGTACATTAATGGCATTTACTTTATAACAAGCACAACTATTCAATGATAAATATAAATAATCGATTCAAGATATTCAGCATGTTTTAATGAGTTTTGAAGGCAGCGAGAGAAAGAGAGAACTTCTTTTAATCCATATTAATTTTCTGTAATATTTTCAGAAATGGAACATCGATAGAAAATACCTATTCAAATATGGGTAGCAAGACTTATGCATTCGTTTATCTTCAATTGTTAACATTCTCTGATCTTTATCGTGCTCAACCTGGTACTTATGGAAATGTTCAGACATAATACCTGGTCACCACATGCATGAACATTGAGCAATTCACCTGAATAGGCTCATTTCATGCATAAGTCGCACGTGCACAGTAGGATGAAAAAGAAAATGGAAAGAAATGTCCCCTTCGTCTCTTTCTCTCTCTGCTAGACGATCCTTTTTACGTATACGCACTGACTGACAATAGTTTTGCACTACTCATTTTTTATTTGAGTTTGAAAATATAAACAATATACAAGACATTATTTAAGATGATGGCAATTGATATTTTTCTCGAATTAGATCTCGCCCAGTCTTATTTTGTTTAAATAAATCGCGCATACTTTCATGTGATTTTTGTCGTTCATTAGCCATTTGTTCTTCGTCACGTTCAATTCGACGACGTAGTAGTCTTTGATTAAGATTACAAAACGCTGGTTTACAAAAACAACACCATGTAACACAAATTAGAACTAAACCGATAATAACCACGAATACAATTAACAATATTAAATTTTGACCGTCTAATACCATTTGAACACACCTGTAGTAATTCTGTTTCAATAGAAATGACTATCTTGCAAACATGGACTGTGAAGGTTTTTTTTCTTTGACACGATGAGTCATTTAATAAAGTGTGCCAGCGTATACAAGACGAAATATGAAAACAGTTTTGTTCCTTCCTATTACATTTCGTATTTTTGTCAAAGATTCGAATAAAAGAATGACTGAAAGTAGTAGAGGAAAAAAAAAAGCTATTGATGTCAAGCTGTAATGTAAAATGCGTTCTCTATTGTGCGAAAGTAAAAGCACTAACCAATTCTCTGAAAAACATTCACCAGCAAGCGGAGGAAATTTTTTATTCAATGTAGTTTCTGAGAAGCGCTGTAGTAGCTCAAAACAGTTCTCTGCTTCACTTCAACACAGGTTATTGTATCGAGTACAAATTTTAATCTACATTTACGTGAGATGTTCTCTCACCTATGTCTTTTGTTTATTTCACGCAAAGATCATATCCAACTTAACTGATTTTAAATTGACTGCAAGCCTTTTTTTGAATAGCAAAAGTTTTGTTTGATAGGAGAATTAGACAAGGCCAGGAGGAATATTTTAACAAGATGGTGACATCGTTCACAAAAGTTAAAATAGAATTAGTTCATTGTTGGTTAGGAATGCAGATAAAAAAGTCTATTGTTTGAACACAATCCTTTGAGACCTCTTATTTCTTTTTTCTATATTATAGTCTCTGACAAATAAAAAACGTTATTTGATCAATCAGCATCGCCAAGGTTATCTCTCTCTCTGTGGTGAGAGTTACTATAAATGATATAATGACTGAAAATTCAAATTTTATTGCACTAAAAAATACCTAAAATTATACACAAACAAAAAGACACGATTATACCATTTCATCATCAAAGGATCGACTTATTTTAATATACGTTGATGATGCTGAAGATGATAATGATGAAGATTTATTATTGTCTCTTCTTTCAAATGTTGAAAGTTTTGTTTGTTCATTTGTTGCATATTTTTTAATAATTGCCGTTAACATATGTGGTTGATGGTTATGATGATCATCTAATGTCGATATCATACTTGTATTTGATATTGTTGTAAATGGTGACGATGATTGTGATGCTGTTGTTGTATGATGAACATTAAGAACAATTGTACGATGAATTAATGTATCATGTTCTTCTTCTTCATGATTATCTTGATTGTCTTCAACTGATTCTTTTGAACTAGATGATAATGATGGTGTTTTTTGTCGTTTTAAACATAAACAAAACGCACTTATTATAAGAAGAAAAATAAACAAAAAGATTAGAATTATGAAAAAAACTGTTTTATAATGAAAATTAAAAAATGGTGAAATAAAATGACTAGAATAACTAATATTACATTTAGAATAATTATCAACAATTACAATATGGATATTGTATATTGATGAATGCATATCATCTTGAAGACGAATAGTAATTGTAAAAAATCCAAGTGATATTTGAGTAGTATTGATAGTTAATGTACCATTTGGATAAAGAAAAATATATTTTATTGCTGTTAATATTGAAAATGTAATATAACCATTTTCATCTAGATCATAAGCTTTCAATAGAATTGTATTATTAGGAGAATGATGTTCAAAACAGAGAATAGAATTATCATCAATTGGATAGATCAACATTGGCATATTATCATCAATATCAACTATATTAACTTCTACGTTTGCTGTTGTTGTATGTTGATTATCGTAAACTTGTACCCGAAATTTAATTGATGATAAATTTTTATATTGTTCATGATCAAATACCATATCTGTAAATAATTTTCCATCAGATTCTAATAAAACTTTTCCAATTGTATTAGGTTTATCTTCTGGATGTATTTTATATGTAAGTAAATCTTCTTCATCAAGATCATATGCGACTATAAGACCAATTAGAGTATGAACAGGACGATTTTCTTCAATTTGCATGGAAATTTCTTGTGATAAAAATATTGGAATATTATCATTGATCCCTATGACTGTAATTTCAACAGGTGCAATTGTTCGTAATAAACCAATATCTTCAGCAATTATATCAAAATGATAAATACGTTGTTGTTCATGATCAAGACTCACCTTCGTATATAATTCATTATTAAGATTAAGTGAAAATATATTTGTATAATTTGATAATTTATATTTTATTTGAGAATTAATTCCTTCATCAGCATCTGTAGCTAATATTAATCCAAAGACATAATTTAATGGATTATTTTCTGTTATATTAAAATGATACGATATCTTTTCAAATACGGGAAAACAATCATTGATATCCATTAATTTTATCTGAAATGTTAATGAATTAGATCGACTTGGTTGTCCATGATCACTGACATACAATGTAAAATAATAAATAGGATACTGTTCACGATCAAACATTTTCAATGTTACTAATTGATAAGTATTATCAGTTATTTTTTGTACAGATAAAAATTCTTTTACAGTCATATTTGTTAGTATAACAGATAGATGTCCATTATCGTTACTATCCTTATCTGTTGCACTCAAATACAATAATGTTGTACCAATTGTTATATTTTCTAAAACACTTATGATCGTGTCGTTCAAATCAATGTTAGCTGGTGCAAATGTAAATATTTCCGCACTGTTGTCATTTTCATCTTGCACCTATCCAAAAGAAAAAGAAGAAGAAAAATAATGATAGATGTGTAACAATAAGAATATATTCTATAATAAGACGTATGGTATATCACAAAGGGTACGGCCGTTGGCTGCTAAGAATGTTTATATACATTAACACTTTTTTTGAGTCTTAATTGGCTGCGAATAATTGATCTCAATTAGAGAAGAAGTTTTAAATGATTCGTATCATATTTTCTTTTCTTATTTTGCAAATGTATTACAGATGATTTCTCTAGTGATTATCAATCGACTGTTTATATTTTCATTATTCTCGTGTGCGTGTTCTGATATAAATCAAAAAAAATCTGTGCTATTATTGACTGAAAGCAATTTTCTTTTACTTGAAAAAAAAACTAACTTTCTCAGGTGATAGATCGATTGATATCAGAAAAAAGAATAACAATAAATAAATAAATATAAACATCAGATTAATTATACGCGTTCATTAGTGTAATATACTAGTATCAACTAACATCTGAAGATACCATTATTCTATAGTTCGGAGGATTTATTCGGGTTTCTTTCTAATTTAAATTAGTTTTTTCATTGATTCATCTAACCTTGAAATAGAAAGAGTAAAAAATTGAACTTAATACTGATATTTGATAGGTTGCTGCATCAATTCTTGTTTTAAAACTTCTTGAAAATAAAAAGTTAACTTGTTTATTTAAGGCAGTTATAAAGTTCCTAAATAGCTTATTTTGTAGGAAAAAAAATCCGTGGTTATAATTTGACAGTATGAAGAAAAATATCGAAAAAATCAATTTTAGAATTACTCATATCAAGAATAAATGATAATGTGATAAAATGTTGTCTAAGAAATAGATAACAGTAATTAGTTACACATCATAAATGAGTTAATCAAGTTTATACCGCTGTGTATACGTTTATGACTCTTTAAAAAAAGTAATTTTCTTTATCAAAGTCCATAGTATATAGAATTAGTATTTATCTACTTACATAAATTATCGTTTTCATGTAAACAGGTATCGAATTTTCTCCCAAATCATTTGCTTGTATTTGTATTTCATAAATAATTCGTTGTTCATAATCTAATTGTTTAATTAGTGTTAACCAACCAGTTATCGAATCTAAATAAAATGTATCAACTATTGTCTGATCACCTTTTGTCCATTTACTAAATTGATAACGTATTTCACCATTTTTTCCAATATCAAGATCATATGCATGAATTTGAATAATTGTTGAATTAATTGGTAATAATTCAGAAATATTTACTGTTATCTGTTGTTGTTCAAATTGAGGAATATTATCGTTAACATCTAATACATTAATAATAATTGTTGAACAAACATGATGTTGAATTTCATATGCACATAATTTATAATAATGTGTAGATATTTTTTCACGATCAAGAAAATTTTTTAATATCATTTCTGGTACAATTGTTAATGATTTTTCTAATATAACTAATTCAAAATAAATTTCTGAATCATTTGTTACTGTTGACGTAAGCGAATATGATTGAATATTATTTGGTGGTTGATCTTGATCTTGTGCTTGTGGCAATTGTAATCGTGTGCCAATACGTATTGCTTCACTTACATTTAGTTGATAAATATCTTGTGAAAAATATGGTAAATTATTGTTTTCATCAAGAATGATGATTGGTAATAATAGAATATGCGATATTGTATCTGATATCGATGTTATTTCGAGTTTTAATGTACAATTCAAGCATGAACATAATCGTGCAATACTACATAAATATTCTCGATCTAAACGATGTTTTACAGTAATTGTACCTTTAAGATCATCGATAAGAAAATAACTTGTAATAGAATTATTTGATGAAAAACTAAATAACCAAGTAGGAGATGATGATGAAGAACTTGTTTCAGATAGAACGTTTAATAAATGTACAATAGGAAAACCAATTGGTGATGTTTCACTACAATTTACGGGTGGAAGTCGTATATAACGAGCATAAATAATATTTAATTGAATTGAATAATAATAAATGAACAACAGTAATTCGGAAAACATGGCATGGTAAAACGAAATAATAAAGATCTAATCAGTTTCAATCAAGTCATTATTTCCTAAAATAAATAAATAAAGAACGTTATTGTTAAATTTACATTTTAGAGTAACCTTTTTGCTTTAAAGAACAAAAAAAGATGAAAATGTACAAATTAATGATGTAGAACTTCTCAGCTACTATGCTATAGTTCTTATCTCATTTTAAATTTAACTCTAAAATGTGAATCAGATATTTTCTTAATTCTCATTGGATTTATTGAACAACAATATTTGTGAGAAGTTTTATAGTTTTAATTCTAATTGGTATCGATGAAAATGAAATTTTTCTACATAATATAATTAGTTTTCTACTTTTATCTGATACCTTTTTCTGATAAAGTGAGAGGGAATATTTAGTGAAATGGCACTAAAATTAGGATTCAAACTAGTCATTATTCATTCGATCATCATTTGAAGGGCGTATAAATACCAATGACTAGTCTAGACAAGACAATTGTCATCCCGCTTATTTTTCTCTTTATTAAAATTAAAATTAGAGAACTAATCAACACTTACATTGTTTGACAGAAAACAAAAAAAGCTAGAAAAATGAAAAGAATAAAATTTTTTTGTTACATTATGTTTATTTATTTTTTTGTCTGATCAATCATTTTTTTCATATCTTAAAGTGTGGCATAAGTATAAGGTCATCGAGCAAAAGATATCAGTTTTTTTTTTGACCACCCGTTATTCACGTCTATCCATCATCAAAGAAAGACAAGAACACGATTATCTAATTAGCAGTATATCTTTTTTCACTTCCGATTAAAATGTCAGAAAAAGTCCATATCATTTCTCTCTTTCTCTCTTTCTCTTTCTCTAAATGAAAACTACAATGTTGTCTTATACAGTTGATAATGTTTTTTTCTCCTTTGTTTGAAAATAAGAATTCTTACATAGGAGATGTATTCAAGCTGATAAGAAAACATATTTCACACACCTACTGTGTGTATGTTCGTTGAACGGTAAATATAAGAATGAACAAACGAATGATGATGATATCTTCAACACATATAGTAGCCGGAAAACTAAAAAGACACACGTATTTATTTATTTTATTGTTGTTCAACTAAATGGATTGTGAAACATCATACAAAAATACCGCCTTAAAACGTTTTGGCATCTAATTTTGACATGAATAATTATTTTTTTTAACTATAGGAAGAAGAAAAAAAGAAAGGAGAAATGTCGTTATCCAGAGAATGAAATCAAATATGATGAACATTAGAGAGACGCACACACCTCTTTCTTAACAGAAAAAATTTGTATTTATCCATATTTTCTTCTAATGAAAATAACAGCTGCGACCGATGTAGATAAAGAAGTTTGTGATTTAGTTTTAAATCGTGTGCAACATAAGTTACTTCCTTGTAAGTCAAAGATTTATGACTTGAACTTTCATCGCTTAGTTATCTAACATTGCTAACTGCTACTACTGTTGTGAGAGAAAAGTGAAGCTATAAAAAAATCCAACTGTTACTCTATTTTCTTACAAGTGACTGTAAAAAGAAAACAAGTCACTCGCTACTAATAGTGAGAATCCGATTTGTCTACAATCTTCTTTTAAGTACACAATTCATTTGTTCATCCTTCTATCTTCTGAACTGAATATACAACAGAATTTTGTTCCATATACTTTTCTAAGGAAAAAAAAACATAACAGCTGTGACTTTTATTAAACCAGAAAACTGATATTTAAAGTACACGGTTTTTGATTATCTTTTTATTCTAACGGTAACCTTCTTTTCTTTCTACTTAGATCTGTTTTTAACATTAAATGAAGAAGGTTAAACATTAAAATTAATGTTAAATAAAATTATTCACAACTGGTTTGTGACATTTCTAATGAAAAATTTTTATAAACGGAAGGAAGAAATTCAATGTTAACAGACAATAACTGTGTATATAACATATTATACTGCTTATCTTACCTTGATGAACTTTTAATAGGAAATAACTAAATTGTTATGACATTCGTATATACTTCCCACATCGTCTATATTATATAACAGATTTTTTCTATAGATATGGGTGTTATTGTTCTCTAATACGTAGAACTCTTCTTTCATACTGTCGCATGTTCATATAAAAAATGATTAATTGACTGTCTTCATTTTCATATAATATTGTTCTGATTAGAAAAAAGCATAGGGAAAAGATTTATTCTATTTAGATGTGCATGAATATCCTTTATATCTATTTGTTGTAGTATCAGTTTAGAATATTTCATTTCTTTCCGTTTAATGGGGAGTGTCTATAGAAATAGAAATAGAAACAAAAACTTGTCAAAAACTGGTGCGCTTTTCCGTTTATTCTTTCAACTACTGCTTAATTTATGTGTATGTAAAAATACAAGAAAGAAATGTTTAACTTAGAGACATATTAGCACGTTTCTTAGAAAACATGTTCAATTGAATAGAAAATAAGAAATATTCATGAGTATTTGATGTAAAACGGAAATAAAATAAAATAAAATGGGATAGCAGATTTAAATTACTTTTTAAAAATCAGGAAGTGAAAAAAAAGAAGTTTTCTTCTCCTATTTGTACGACATATAGAAATATTGAGTATATAATTGAAATTAACGGTATATGAGAAGAAATATATGAAGTTTTTTTCTTCTTTTAAATAATGTACAACCATCACCACCATAAAAAAATGATGATGATGATGATGATGATGACTTGAACATACAACAATAGAAATGGTTCGGTAATTGATTTAAACACAAAAAAAAATTTGCATATGTTGAAGATCTAACATTAATCGAATCAAATTTATATAACATTTCTTTTGTGTGCTCTAAGGCTATAGAAAAATGTGCGGTTGTCCATGAAAGATAAAGAAAGAAAATTCTGTCATTCAAGAATAGGGCCACATAGCTGATCAATAGTAGAATTTTTCGGGTTTTTGAAAACTGCTGACTTACCAAGAAGAAATTTTGTCTGATCATCAACTACGATAATAGATTGAGGTTGATGAGTCCTGATGGTAGTTGTGTTAATACTTTTTATCGCTACACTTTCAGTATCGTGTATAACATTCTAAAACTTCCCGTTAGGTACTTTTCGTGACTAAATGAGTATTAATGCATCATCAACGATACAAATCAACTAACATTTTACTCTCACTGCCTATTAAACTTGACTTAAAAGTCTATTTATCTCTGTATATGAAACTATGGTACTTGTAAGAAGGACATTTTTCTTTTTTTTTGCAAGGTTGATAAACATATAATCAACAATATTAGCTTTCCACTAGCTTTTTTTTTCCATTGGAAGGGCATCAAACAATTCTACATGTATGTATATTGAACTCTCTCTATACTTCAGCAAACAATGTTTTTCGAGTACATTTATCAACATTTTAAGAGATTATACAGATGAAAATAAAAGAGAAAAAAAAAAGTTGAACTGAATAATCGACAGTTGGTTGATTTCAAAGTATGGATTCAACAATCGACACAATTTTACTATATTAAATGCTATTTCTCTCATTTTATTTTTTAAGGATAATCTCTCTAGTTGATTATAAGATACTTTCACTTTCACTGTTTCTCTTGCGGTACCATTGATGAGTTCATCTTAGACGCGTTATTGTTCAATAGTCGATGATTGAAGGTGATGACGGTGCTGAGATATGCGTAATCGACGTTTACAGATATAAGTAGAAAAAGTTGATGCCGACAAAGTTTTCGTGAAAGCCCGATGAAAAACTAAACTTTTGAAAAGTCTTTATTGTAGAAATTCTCATCGATTACATGGAGAACTTTTAGTAGATAACACAGCGTGTATAGCCATGAATATTAAGAAAAGTAATGTGAATATTAGTGCAATGAATGCGCGTGAAAAAAAGTTTTTTTACTTGCAATCATGCACGAAATACTCACAGAAATTCTTCTGTGACACTGCGAGACCACAAGTGAAAATTGAGAAATGTGTACTGTGCAAGTGTAAATTTTATACATTCACATGCCGGTAAATATGACCTCACGTAATCGCTATTGAAATTAGAGAAAGTTCAAAAGTGGCCATGCATTTGATATTGTAAGTGCATGTTGCTAACGTCATGAAAAGTCCCCTAAGACCTATCAAATGTCTTATTGCTTGGCTTAATTTAGTCCCAAGTCCGTCCATTTGAGGTTTCTTAATATATCAGTCTGACTTAATCGAAGCATTTCACTCTGTATAATAAACTGATCGTTATGTGGTTTCATCTTACCTTGTCTTTAAATTTAGATGGATACTTTAAACGTTTCATGTTCTGTAGATGAGCTTTTAAAACATCATTGGAATAAGAATGGTCGTTTTTCTCCCTGATAAACTAATGTTCAAAAACAGAAAAAGAAAAATCTCTCATTGAATGACTTCTTCTTTCTTTCTCTTGGTCTAATAAAGAAAGGAAAAGAAAACAAAGAACAAAATACAATCCTTTTTTGTTAAATACATACGCACACACTGTTTGGAATAGTCACTAATCGAGAGGAATATGTACATATATTTGATATATCTGTTTTGAAACATTGAATACTTTCTTTCTCCATCTTATTGAAAAAACAAGTCAATAATGTCAAGTTGCGGAGGAAACATTTGTATGTATTTGCTTCGTTCAGCTGATGCAATGTCCGATAATAAATAGATATTCAGATTTCTTATATAGAAATAGTATCCGTTTTCAGAACGACATAAAGTTGTCTCAAGAAGGTTATTTGCATCTGTTGTTGTAATCAACGTTTAGCTCTCTTTTTTTCTTGTATAAAAAAACAAGAACCTTGGTAAAATTGGTGAAATTTTTTTATAAAAATTATAAGCAAACATTTTTATAGAAGACATAATGTTAACTATAACGTGTAAAATTGTTAAAAACCGGTCAGTTTTTTCCGGTGTTAATAATTTAATAAGTGCCGCTTAAATAAGAGATAAAATTATAATCTTAGACCATTTCCGTTTAGGTCTATTTTCATGTAATATGTACACAGAAGCTTATCTATGACGCCGGTCACTCACTTTCTAGGTGTTCCATCATCGACAAGAAAATGAATCTTTTACGTTTTCCGGTAGAAAAAGTCCTCTTGATTTTAATTTTAGTACAAATACACTCAATCAATCATACACTTTTCGTCTTATTTTAAGAGTGCTGACCTCTCTCCTTTTCTCTCTCTTTCTCTCTTTCTTCTACTTTTACATCATGAACGCTCGAAGGAAAATAAGAGTCATCTTCACATTAGATATGTGCGTGAACATTAAAATTGAAATTCAAGTGTGTATGAATCCCTACTATTACTACTAACATACTTAAAACTATATTCGGTAATTATTACTCATGATGTAACAGACTGAAATAGAAAATTCATCTTTGAGGTGTTGATGATAAAAAAAGTGTGAATTTAGATATTCTCTCTTTCTTTATCGACGAATCACTTTTTTTTTGTTGTATTTAAAGATCATTTTATTGTTAATGAAGCATATGATAAATGATTATACAGACTGTCAATGTAAATAAAAGTCAGAGGGAAGGGAGATTGCAGAATTGGCTATTTTATGCATGACCACAAAGTTTTTATTGTGTAAAGAGAAACGGAATGTAGAAAATAAAATTGACGGCGATTAATATCTAACAGCTACTTTTTTCCTTTGTTCATCTGATTAAATACTAGCAAACTCGATAATTTGACGTAATAACTGTCAATGTGTCGTTAGAAATAATTGTTTATTTTGGACTATGCAGAAATTGCATCTGATTTTCAGAATGCAAGTGTATCAGCGCTGTACTAATAAAATGGCTCATAATCATTGATAAGAGAGACAAAAATTTGTCGTTTCGCTTCTCGTGGAATTTGAAAAATGTTCGTTTCGGGCGGACAGAGTCTTAAGGACTTGGCCAGTTAACTCACCATATTTTCGTAGACACGGATATATCTCAAAACTTTCAGCATACTTTTCTTTTAATTTCGGACGTCTCAGAGCTCTGAGTATCTCGTCATTTGAAAATTATAAGAGAAAAAAACATCACAAAATTCCATTCTAGTATCAGAATTAGCTGGTCAAGCCATTAATTGGTAGTATTTCTCAGATAATTTCGTTTCTACTGTGACTCTACACTTCGATTCCCTAAGCTATTTTCACCATATACAGGCACTTGCAACCTATTTTCTGATTCCGAGTGTTTTCAACCAAGACTATCTCTAAATTTTTCGAGGACGCTATAAAAGAAAAACTGATATTGTCTTTTCACCATCTGCTATAGCTTCTACAATACTCAGTTTTCTTCTGCATAACTGCTCAATCCTATTTATTAAAAAAATCATCCTTAGGCACTAACTATTGGGTTAATTTTTTTTTAACCACCAATATGTTCTACATACGATAATTAGTTTAAACAAAGATTTGGTACTTACATCGTTTAATACGTAGATAGAAATCGAATTTGTAACAAGATCATGTATGTCATTATAAAAAGGAGAGAGGAGCATCATATATCTTGTTTTGTACAGTTACAGTTGTGTTTAATTAAATTCAAGTGGCATACCCACCCACCCACAATTAAAAGAAATTTGAAGTTCATTTGTATAAACAATTAGCAATACGATATTGTTAGAAATTGAATTATGATTTTGACAATAAAAAAAGTAGTGTGTGTGTGATATACTTGACAAAAAACAGAATATATTCATTTTTTTTTATGGTTTGTAACAGGAATACACATAAAAAGAACAGTTAAATATGAGAATCTGGCACTCGAGTGTGACTGACCATATATGCCCGCCTTTCTTCTGTAGATTTGAATGATGGCAATGAACTCAATTTAAACTAAATAGTAGAACTGTTATAGTCTGAATAATTAACAATCACGAGAGATAATAATATAATAATTGTGTGGATAGTTTCAAATATATACTAAACGTTCTTAAAGTTAAAACAAAACACCTGTCACTTAATGTTCCACATACATAAACGAATACTAAGATTTTAGAAACTATCACATAGTAGCCATTATTCTAGTGATGATGCTTATTTTCAAATATTGTCTATGTACGGCCTTCTGTAAACATATAACTGAGCGACACTTCTTAACAACATTTTAGTATTGAACATTAGTAAGTAATACAATATGTAGGTTGTGAACTGCAGATTAAAGGTTCCTCTACAAAAAAAAAGTCAATTTTGTAATAGATGTGTATGTTCAGAATCTATAATACTTTCCAGCATGCAAGTACTTTACTATGTTTGTATAGTTTTCGAAAATCCTTGAAAAAAACAGGTTTCAGAAAGATCATCACTGTTCGTCCTTTGTGTTCCACTGATTCTTCTCTTGAAGTACCCAGGTGAAATTCATCTTACAAGATTTGTCTTTTTCTTATGAAATCTTGTAACAAGATCTTACTGCATGATCTTGGAAGATCCTAATACAAGATCTTGTAAAATCTTGCCATTGAGAGACGTAACTTATATTTATTTCTTATCGCAAGATTATGCGATTTTCTGTTACAAGATCTTACAAGAAGGGATTTCATCATTCTTACCACATAAATTTAGCTACGATATCTAGTATATATACAACATCATTCTTATGACAAAACTTGGAATTTTTTCTTTCTTCAACTTTACCCAACAGCTAAGAGCAAATAAAGTGCATGGCTATAAGGAACATGGTTAGACACGATCCTAAGGACGTCAGTGAACTGTCTATGGTAGAAGATATTACGAGTAGAGAAAGATAATTTTAAAAGGATCTAGGGAGAATTTGTAGAACGCGATCAGGCACGTAATCTTGTAAGATCTTGTCACCTCTTACACAATCGTACAAGATCGTGTCTATCACACGACCTTAGGAAATCTCGCTGCAAGAAATATCTTGTGAAATCTATACAAGAAATCTTACAGACATTTCTTGGGGAATCTTGAAAGATCGTGTACAGATTTCACAAGATCTTGTCAAATCTTGTGAAATCTTGAGATAAGATCTTTTAAGTCCTATACAATCTTGCAAGATTTTATTTCAAGGTTCGTCGACATGAACAGACTAGTAGAATGAACGTTACTCGTCAGCATCCGGTGTGGTTCAACTTTGTGTGACTTCGCTTCGAAAAATTATAAGCATTTTCTCACAAATCCTAAAATATGTTAATGAATACGCTCGGAGTCTTCTCCTTCGCACTTTTGGCGCTAGTGTCACTCAGCACAACATATCTCGATAATTTTGTTTGTTATAATAGTTGATGAAAGTACTGACGGATTGGTTATGAATACTTCAGAAAACTGCTTCCTATTGTGAAAATTTTTTGCATATTTTTCATATATTTCACCCGCATTTTCTGAGTGTCGTTTACGATTTTTCCTCAACTTCCAACCAAGTTACACGCTAAAAGCATCGGAGAGGAATTACTCAACCGTCACGACTAATCTTTAACAACAAGTATCTAGTTTAGTTTAATTATCCCCATCTGTGCGACGCTCGTCTAGTTTCTGGGATCTGGGTGGAAATATGAGGGTTATAAATCTCCGATGATGTTTAAAGTCTAGTGCAGAACTTAGTTCGTTTAAACGAATCTGGTTTTGTATTTTGACACTTTAAGATTAAGGTCATATAATGCAACTTGTACTCCAGAATAAAGTTTAATCTAAATGATACAGATAAACTCATACCTAATTTTCGGTATGATAACATACAATGCTACCTGAATACAACATAAAAAAACAAATACCCTATCAAGTTTGAGAAATCAGAGGTTTATTTTGTACAAGATTCTGTAATCCGTAGAATTATTCAGTTCCTAGCTAGACAGGCATTTTGTTGTATCACGTCCTCTTCTCACTCCACTTAAGTGGAGTGAGAAGAGTGAGAAGTAAATTTACTTTCTAGGTTTACAGAATAAACGCTCAGTTCACTGCTTTGTTGGTGTTTTTATTACGTATTTATGACCAAAAATGAGATAAGAAAAAGAATACTCTCTCATGGACACAAACAGAAATAAATTACGTTGATTACATTGTTTAAAATAAACATACTATGCGATTAACACAGATGTCGCAATCGTATTGTCAAGAAAACTTTTTACCGGAAATAATAATACTAAATGTACAAATCACATAGGGAATCTTGGTCATGCAAAACACATGACTAAAAGATGAAAGATTAGCATCTGAACGCATATTTTTAAAAAAAAACATCTGAATATATTATTCTCGTTAAATTTCACACAAACTCATTCAACAATACACCGTTTATTGCTGACAAATGAACGGCGTAATGTTTGAAAACGTTTACCAATTGTTAATTTTGGTTTCTTTGCTGTTTGATCAATATATTCAGCAACAATATTTTCATCATCATTATAATGAATTGTATTGTTGTCTTCCTCGTCAATCGCCGGTGATAATGTCAATAGAGTACGATTATTTCTATTTATATTGAGCTGTTTTTTCCCATTAGATGAAATTTGTTGTTGTTGTGGAAGATTTTCATTTGATAATGACGACTGACGTTTTTTGAGAAAGAATGATACACTAGTACGTAAAGTACGATTAGAGGTTTTATTCTTTTGTTTATTAACACTATTTACAGAGCTACGTTCACTGTTTGTTGGTTCACTAAGAGATGAATAACCGGATTCATCACATGCTCGACTTTTGGTTTTGGATAATTGATCTGGTACACTAGTAGGTTTCCGATCATTTGCTGTTGTCATTGTTGATATGGAGAAGCTAAAACAAATATGAATATGTATGAAATGAAAATATTATTTTAACTGCTCATAACTTTTTTAATCAAAGATTCGAAACATTTTGTATTAGGTGCTTTTTTTCAATCTTACTGGTTGCATGGAAAAACCACTATTCTTCCCTTTTACATATAATATAGACATTTTCTAACGAAATTATGTGATGATAAATTTTAAATACTCTAACGTTTTAAAGGAGACTCATATTAATCGAAAAAATGCAAACACGATTTA
This sequence comes from Didymodactylos carnosus, assembly GCA_905250885.1. NCBI lineage: Eukaryota > Metazoa > Rotifera > Eurotatoria > Philodinida > Philodinidae > Didymodactylos > Didymodactylos carnosus. The sequence continues at coordinate 26,318 of CAJNOQ010000565.1, read as the reverse complement.
TTGTGCCTTACAGCAAGTTAAATACGAAAAAATAATCAATTGTCAGTGGAGAACTACGTGCAATCAAAACTTACTGCGGTACTGGTGCTTGTGGTGCTCGTCGTCGTTGTTGTGATTTTTGATTCTGTTCATTATTTTTATTTGACGCTATTAACGGCATTGTCGATGATATCGCTACTTTAATTTCTTGATGATTGTTGTTCTCACGACCATTAATATTCTCACTATTTTCATCTGTTGTTGTCGTTGTTTGATCGTATAGATCACTGAATGATTGTGCTTTAATAATGAGCCTTTTATTCGAATTGTTACTCTCTAGACGTGAACGACCACCACCATCACCACCACGTTGTTGATTTCTTAGAACATTTTTTGTCTGTCGACCCATTGACCGAAATGATTTTCGTATACGATGGGCAATACGATCAAACGGTTTTGACGGTAATGAAAATACTTCCTCTTGATCATTTTCATTTATTGTCATATCATCATCATTTAATCGTGGTTCGAATAATTGTTGTTCATATGACGATGATGAATGTCGACGACGTTGAAATAATTTTGAATTTGAATTTGTACTATCAAAACGTTGATGTGATGTTGTTATTGTGCTAGGTATTATCGTAGTATTAGGTGTTTTTCGCCACGTCAATGTACGTAATGATTTTCGTATTGTTGTTGTCATACTACCACTATTTCTACAAATAAATAGTAAAAAAAAATCGTAAAATAGATATTGAACTTCAATGATTATATCTATGTTTTGACAATGAACTTTCATCATGTGAGAAGAGAGTGTTATTTGTATCATTGATGCGGTTACTGTTGTGTTCAATCAATAATTACAGGGTTTTTTTCAATCAGTCTTATCAAAGAAAACATTAGTTTTTTTAAATGATGCAACATGATAAGTATATAAAATGTGTTATTTACTTTCTTCTTGTGCAATACACGAAATTTTTTTATATTTAACCCTGAGTTCCTGACTAAACAATCTTTCATAGGTGAACTATCTTGAAATAATAGTAGACTTTACACTCAAACTACGATAGTTTGCCTCTTCAAAGCTAATTTGTATAATCAAATATGGCCTTTTTTTCAATAAGTAATCACAAACTTCCATTATTTTTTTGTAAAGAATATTGATACAAAATAAAATTTCTATTTGAAGGTGTTGTTCTGTTTTATTTCATAGCTCACAATCTTATCAAAAAGAACGGGGTGATTGACATGGGTTGCTCTGGTCTTAGATTAGAAATTTATTCTATATGTTCCCACATCTTACTTTAGTCGAACGTAGTACCACCAAGATAAAAGTATGAGGAGTTAGTAGTTAGTTAGTGGGTACCTCATTTGCAACGGAAAATGCACAAAATATGCGATGAGTATTGCTTGTCACGTGGACTATTCGGTTAATTAACTACTCAATTTTACTTAGACTACATCGATTTTCCATCTCTCTCTGTCCTTTTCTTCACAAATTGGTTATAATCTATAATCGATTGCTACTTTGTGATATTTCTTTTTAACAAAGTCTACACCAATTATTCGATACTTCGACATCATTTTCGACATGTCTTTTAGCAGTTCTTTCGCATCGAATAATAAAGACAATTGTAGATCTCCTGGACGATCATTCCTGCCGTCGGAACTCGTTCGGCAACAAAAAATTCGACAACTGATTTTATAAGAATTGCTAGATTACGGTGAGTTCCATTACGGATTCCATACTGGTTTCTCGTAGAAAGCAGATCCGGTCAGTCAGAAAAGACCGAGATTTTACTGATTTCCCGACCAGAAAAGTGTCCGCAGGCATTGAAAACGAGAAGGATCCGACCGGTATCTTGTCAATGAATTTCTTAGTGGGATGACACCTAAATTTGACCTGGGATTTTTCAGTTGACTAGTGGTCTAATTGAATCGCTCAATATATGACACTTATTCAACATAGTTCTCAGAACTCAAGAATTTAGTGATAGCTTACCGAATAAATAACGAAAGTGGTGATAGCTCAGATAATAAAAAAAATTATTTATTACTATAACTATCAGTTCTTCTAATTCCAGACTACTTTTTAGTGCAAAAAAATCTTGTAAGATTTTGTTTTTCGTCTCTATCCTTCGCACACACACTCAAATAAAAATAATTATAGATGATAGACAAAATAATACAAGCTCTCTGTCTTTCGCCCTCTATCTTGTAGAAGAATAAATCATGCGTATGTTGAGTACTTCTATTTTTCTATTTTTACTTTTCTTCATCGAAAGATTTTGTTCTTCTTATTAAAAACGAGTCAATGAAAAAAAGAGAAGAAATGTGCTTTTAGAATGAGACCTAAGCACGTACATTGTTTCGAAAAAATACCTTAAGAATTAAGTGTGATTAGCTTACCTTTTTCCTTTCTTTCTTCGGAATTCATCTGTAGACTATAGAAGGCTAAATTTAATACCACTGCAAGTCCTCCTTAGAGGTCATCTTATTTCCTAACTTCGCATTTTTTGTCCAATTTTAGAATGTTTTTGCTCATGCGATTATAACCAAAGTCTTGCTTCTAAATAGAATGATTTAATTTGTTCTAATCTGTAAAAAAGAAGACCTACACTATTATTTTCTAATATTTCAGAAAAATTCAAAATTTTCCTAACCTCCCATGTATCTCACACAATAGGCATTGAAGACAGATATTCATGTACAAGAAAGAATTTTACTACATCCCATTAAAAGAATTATTATTCTCTTGTTCTTAAACACCCACATCAGCTTTCATGAGAAGTGACCACCCACACATTTATTTCTTAGATTCAGATATATTGAGATATATTTCTATTTCGAGAAAAAAAACAGAATATTTCTAGAATAAAGACAATAAGAATAAAAAATATTCTTGTTTCTACCTAGAATATATCAGAGAATGAGAAGAAAAAATTGTTTTCTTATTGAAATCGAAACTTCAGTGTATAGTTCAGAAAAACTTGAATAAGATAGTTCTCTGCTAAATAGCTGTATAGGAGAAATGCACTTCGCTCACCTTAGAAATGGACCCATTTGTGAAAATCTTTTGATTGTATAAATTATAGAATTGGTGAAGTCTAATTAGTATGGCATGTAGTCATCTTTTTTGAAAGGATGCCAATGTATTTTATATTAAATAAAAAATGTATTTACAGTAACCAAGTTAATTTTTTATTTTTAGACGTCGAAAAAAGGCTGTATTTCTCATTGCTAGTAAACATCATTGACGAACATATACTTGAATGTTTGCATACGACTGAGAAAGAGGGTCATGCCTATTTTCTGGAATATTAAGGCAAGTACAATCAGTTACTTTGGCTTCTGATAGTCACTCGTGCAAGATCGTGTTTAGGTAATAATCGTCCACTAGATAAATATTATAAAAGTATCTATAAAACATTCACTAACAGTGTGATTACTATACAAAATAGATGTTCGTCTAAATTAAAAGTGAGAAACTGGTATTAAAAGAACAAACATTATGGGTAGAACAACATTCTCTCTTTTTATCCCGTAGTGTGCTATAGAGACTATTTATATAGCTAGACAACTAAACCTGTAAAATGCTATATAATTAGAGAAATATGTTTTATAATAATATACTAAAGTAATTTATTAAATAAATATAAGCATGTATCAATACAAAAAGTGCATATTTTATAACATCGGGATCCTGAATAGAATATCATTTAGATGTAAGTGTATCAGTTTCTACTATTAATATAGTTTAAAATGTGCGAATTTTCCACAGATAAGAAAGAATTAGTGTCAATAACTATATAAATTAACATACCGTATTTCATTTTGTGAATTTGAATTACAAAAACTACCATTATCATTATTCTTTTGTTCAGAAATTAGATGGTCGTAGTCGATCAATGATGTTGATTGACGTGATAATGAAAGCATTTTGTGTGGTTACAGAAGTTTAATTAGAATAACATGACAATAAACATTTCTTTTTCATCGTCACAAATGTCCTTGCTAGAATGACAAGAGAAGAAATATGCAACAAAGATGAGTTTGTTTCTTTTGTATTATTATGATGATCATAGTTCAAACATGTTCTTTATTTTTTGCGTAATAAAAAAAGTACTACAAACTCTTTTTCTTCTCTTTTTTTTTATCTCACTTTCTTTCATGCTGGTCGTTAGAACACAAAAAAGACCTTATTGTGTAGAGCTTATTGATAAATAAAACATCCAAGTTATATAGTGGGAAAAATATAGGCCATTTAAGACTAATAACAAAAATCTTTCTTTTCTGTAACAGATGTATTGATTCTTAAAGAAAAAAGATTGTCATCTATCAATGTAGCTTTTCCGCAAGAGATCAATCAGATGTTGATGGCATGGCTTATTTTTTCTGGTGTAGTTAAAATAATTCAGATTATTTGCTCATATCTCACTGCGATGTTTCGGAGGAAAAAAACTACCGAAACTAATAGAATTTTGTCGTATTTTTGTGAAAGATCTCATCGGTTAAGAGTAAAAGTCTAACATTCTCGCACTTTTACACTATGGTTGAAATAGTCAGCGTCTGACATACAATAATTTTAATTAAAATATCTTTAACTTCTTTTAGTTCAGAGAAAAATTTCTTCTTTTCGAGATCATATTCAAAACAGAATACAACTTGAATGCCTGTGAAAAAACAGTTTTATCATGTGATTCTTTTCCATAATATAAGAGTAATTAATGATTACCTATTGAATGAAAAAATTCTTGCTGCGTTAGAACGTTGGACATATCAGACTTAGTCGTGTATATTGACATACATTTAAATATATACAAAAAGCATTCATCATTTTATTTTTTTTGTGTATTTTTACTTTTTAAACGAAACTAATGGCAGATTTATACTCAATGAGTATAACTATACCAAATAAGGTATCATGCAAATGTTTCTTTGTATTCACAATGAATCATACTATATTTACTGATCATTTCGAAGATAGTAGAAATTTGCCACTAATCCATTCGCTACTCATGAAACAAATTTTCATTCAATACATACCAAAAGGTAATCATTAATTACCCTTGTATTATGGAAAAGAATCATATGACAAAAGTTGTGTTTTCACAAGCATTCAAGTTGTATTCAATTTTGAATGTGATCTCAAAAAGAAGAAAATTTTCTCTGAAATGTGTTGAAGATATTTAAATGGCAGCCTCTTGTATTCTGTAACGTTTTTTTATGAGCGAGATCTTTTATTTCAGCTGTCTTGATTGCACAGTGAATGTCTAAGAGACAAAGTAAAAAAACTGGAAGTATAACTTTTCTTTTTTTGTTCTTCCTCTATCCAAATGACAATATTCCTATGTGAAAGAAATTATTTATGAATAGAATAACCTTGTGATAGAACACTTTCTTCTCTAGAAAAACTTTTTTTTTCAAAAGAACAAATAAAAATAATTGCATTCACAAACTTCTTTTTTTTTCCCTTTTTACTAATGGTTGTTTTTCTTAGCGGAAGAACCAGTTCAGTAAAAACATAAATCTTTTTTCTTTTTCCAACGTTCTGAGAATAAAATTCCTCTATCATCACTCTTAATCGATGTTTTTCAACTATCACAACATTGACGTCGACGTGACCATTTATGAGAACTATATAACCTATACTTATAGAACGCATTAGCTAATCATTGTTCATATTTAAGAACAAATTAGTTTCACTGTTCCGAAAACTATTCACTCTTGAACTTAAAAATAAAGTGATTCATATATCGACTGCTTATGTTCTATATTGATAACATTAAATATGAAAGTTCACTTTGTAGTATATGAAACGAAAAAGAGTAAAGTGCGATATTTATCACAAGGCATCAAAGTTTTCTCATTCCTTTGTTAATAACTAAGCCACTTTTAATCAGAGAAAAACGATATTACACAAGTAGACCCATACTACTGGCAGCTGTCCACTAATATAAAATTTGTCTGAAAATTCATTACCATCAATTATATCCATTAGTTGATTAGAAGTACTACCGAAGAAAATGACCAGAATGATCTAAATTGACTTAATGTCATGTTGACTTTTCCCGTTTTTATTACGAATTAGACCATCTTGCAGAACATTTTGAAGTTGATCTAACCAATGAATTAATTTCCATTCAGACTGACTAATTTTATTGAAATCTAAAGAAACAGTCATTTTTTACTGATTCGTTAAACCACTTGAAAGCCAACACCGAATACTCTAAATGTAATATTTGTGGAAACATCTTTCGACGCATGAAACAAACATTTCTCGGTAAAATAAGACACCTCCGAGCATTCCATAACATTTTTGTAATCAGAATGCATTCAATTCACGAGAGGCGTCGGAGACAAACTTCGTTGTTTTTCTAATGATTTGTGGTCTTCCGTAAATCAAATGCAGTCGGATTAAAAAATGTCGTATAGAGCTCGAAGTCAGCGTCGTGTAGATTTGGAATAATTCAGATGATTTCACCGTCTCAAACAAACCGATTTCGATGCTATGATTTTAATGGCATTGTTTAGAACACTGAACTCTATTACAATTGTAAAAGAACTCGCCCAAAACAGGTGAGAACTTACTGTGACAACATCTTCAAAATTTTTTTCTGAAGTTTTCAATACAAACAGTAGGGAGTCTAATTTACCAAGTTTCTAGAACATCAGCCTGAAAGAGAAAAGATGAGACTATCAGATTCATCACAATCTCTTCATTCTGCCAGAGCAATGCGCACAGAAAAAGATTGAAATTCATCTATCATATTTAGCAAATTTTCTACGAAATTGTGTTAATTTGAGAAACATGTAGCCAAAGATTTGCTTTTCGAATGGTCTAATATATACCATACACAAGAATGGCGAAATGTAGTCAGCTCAATACTTATTTAGTATTAAAAAATGATTAACTTTAAGACTATTTGCAGAACATTAGATAAAAATCTACAATTAACCATGAATGAAGCCGAGACATGACGGCACTTAATAGCGTAGTTTTGCAGTTTACTGCAAAACTAAGTTCATATGTTCGAATCTCTGTTCGTACAAACTTGATTTCGTGTTTTTTGATTGTTTTAGTTTACAATACTATAATGGAATATTTTTCCGCTTGTATTCTTAAAGAATAAAGCTTATATAAACAGCGAAAAAAGAATTATCATTGCCCTTAGCATAATGTTGAAAAAATGAACGCAATATTTTTTTTAATTATCGGGGACTAATACTTATTTGATTTACTGTACCTTTTGTTATAATCAACGAAATAAACAGAAGAAGAACAGACAATTCATTGCCGTCACTGTGCTTAACATCATAACATGACATAGGAAAAAAATAAGAAAAAATTATCACGTTATGGCTTTTAATACAGTAACGAGTGTGTACTAATGTATATAAGGAATAAATACATTATTGCAACTCAGTTGCTTTATTTGTTTGTAGATGAAAACATATGCTCGTAATATTTTAAAACAAATTATAATAAAGTGAATTTATAAAAAAGTGAATCATGTACACTTTGTCTAGTTTTAAGAAAGCTTTTGTGAGTGAATGGAAAAATGTTTTCATATGCAGTTTTTTAGATTTTTTCGAAAACCACTATCAATCGACGAGAATGTAATTTATTTTTATGCTTTAAATCCTTATCTTTACTGATGTGGTACATTTTTCATCTGTTTCGCCATAGAGGAACCCAATGTTCAATTTATGTTTAATCAGAAAAGCTCTAGGAATTAATTTCGCTAAAAAAACATTCTGTTCTACTCCGTTATTCATGCTTAACACAAATATCAAGTTTATCTGATCTGATATTTTGAGAGATTTGACGATTTTATCTACGTTGACTAAAGTATCTCAAGTTCTTTTGACCATGTTATAAAAAGTCGTTTCTAATAACTTTTTCTTCATCTTCATGGAGTATTGTAAGCTTTAAACAATGCATATAGTGAGAATACATCCTATGATACTTTTAAAGAGTCAAAAAATTAGAGTTATACGATAAAACTCATCTGTATAAAAGCTAAAATTTTCAATATTTTACATTTTTCATGGTAGTGATAGCGCAACCTGCTCTTTCAAATGAAAAAAATTAAATCATATCACATTAGTTGACGATTTACTAAAAATGTTGACTCTTTTGAAAAATTTGATGGGCTTTTTAGTAAAAATTTAAGACGTCAGTATGACGTAAGAAAAATGTGACTCAGCTAATTTTATGCGCTCTTTTGATTGAAAACAATTTCTAGAAAATCTAAAACACTGCGTGCAACAGTCTGTGTATGGTGAAATTAAACACCTATTAAAATCATTCATTAATACAGTATTATAAAGATGGATGTGATTTTATTACATTCCGATAAAACATTGGATGTATTAAAATTTTCATATATCGTCAATTATAGTTTAGGTCGTGGTAAATATAACAAATAGTATCTGAAACTTCTTACGATTACATTTTAGAAGATGGTTCGCTTTTTTTTAAGTTAGATATTCAGATGTTTAAGTAAAACCAATAGTAATTACTAGAAAAGGAGAAAAAAAGAGAAAAAGTTAGTGATTATGCTTGAAGTACAAACTTTTAGATATTTACAAAACTATGCAGAATAATACAGATGCAAGCAACGTAAAAGAAGGTGCGATTGACAACGATGTATATCACAATATCAGAATATTTGAATACGTGTATATGTAAACATCTGTTCCTACGCTTTTTGTATACTCATGCCCATATTCATCGAACAAATTTTTAAAACTCATGCACATTAAAAAGTTTCTTCTCCTATTCAATGGCATGGATATGATTAATGGAATATGATTAACAAAAATTTAAACTACCACATAACTCATTATTTATTCTCGGGTGGCGAACAAATGGTGAATGATTCCATTCTATTCGGCAAGATAAACGACCAGACAATATTAAAGATGATGATGAACGAGCATTCAATGGTCAACGTATTAGTTTAACATTGAGAACAGTGGCAACATTTCGTCATGTTTTAACAGGAAAATCATATAGTCAAGATGCAAAATGTAAAACATCAGAAGAATTCGACCAAAAAAAACAAGAACAAAATGATGCTGAAAAATTACTCCATGCATTTTCGGCAGAAAATCAAGACCCTAATTTTGATTGGGATAAATGATATGGTAAGGGTTTTGATGCCATAAATTTTAAAGTACTAAATGCTAATAAAACATAATTTTTAATAAAGCGTGTTATGGATTAAAAGATTTTGGTGAATAAGAAATGCATCTAAATATCGAGAGAGCCATACAAAATAGCGAGAAATAAAATTTAAAATTAGAAACCGAGAAAAAAAAAAAAAGAAAACGAAATGTTTAAGCGGCATGTGTCGTTTGATGATCGTCAAATGCTTCTAGAGCACTTCGTCTAAATTCTTGTAGTGTATGTCCAAATTTAGTCCAATCATCTTGTTTTGGATTGGTTAATAATTCATTGACATCATACACTGTCAGTTTGCCTTGATCATCACCCAACACAATTTGTTGACCATTATTGGACCATATGCATTTGTTTAATGCAACATTGCCTTCTAATTGGGTAGTTAACAATGGTAATTCCGAATCATTATTCAAATTCCATATATCAAATCGCCCCGTGATGTCAACTGTTAAAAATACACTTGGATGAACCTAAAAATAATAACCGAACTCAAAATAACGAGAGAGAGAGAGAGAGAGAAAGAGAGAGAGAGAGAGACAAATATAATAACTATACTCACTGGTGACCATTTCACATCTATGAAGTATAAATAAAACAAATTAGACATATTATATGACAAACGTTATAAAGACAAACCTGTTAAGTAGTCACCATTTACTTCAAACGAATACAATGGCTTTGTTTCCTTTACAGACCATAATTTAACACTCCAATCGAATGATGAAGTTAGAAATAAATGTGAGAAATCAATATTACCATTTACAGTATTATGACAACTAACACCTAAAATGAAATCGTATCCATTTAATATATATATCATCACTCAAAATACTTTTTACCTGTTATTGGTCCAAAATGGGATTCGTATGCTTCATTAATACCCGCTTTATTTCCATGTCTTGTTCCCGAATAAGCTTGTCCTTCTTCACTTCCAATAATAAAATTATTAACATCAGTACCTGGAAATGCCTGTCGTGTTGCGGCAACAGGCTTTGATTTATACGTTAAATCCATAATTTCTTGTGGTTGTGACATCATTTCCATATTCCAGGAACACATTTTACCTTCATTTGAAATTGATATTAAATTATTTGCATTTTGTGTACCAATTACTTGTAAACAATAGACTGGATGTGTATGAGAGGATGCTGATAAGGCTGTACGTTGGACAGGTGTACGTTTATTTGTACGTGTATCCCAGACAACGATTTGGCCACTATATGTACCAGCTAAGATGATATTTGGATGAAATTTGCTAAAACAACATGATGTTATCCAACTTTGACAATTCTAAAAAGAAAAGTCAATTCCATATCATGTAGTTTATCTTATATAGTTGACTTACATATACATATTCTGGTGTTGGTTTTTGCTTGTATTTTGTATTCCATACTAATGCCACACCATCCGATTCATGTGGTGATTCATCATTTTGTGAATAGGATGCAAGAATTAATTCTGGATAATATGTTGAAATGTCAATACAAGTGACAATACGATGTTTTGTCCATCTTTCGTCAAAAAATTCTCGATCAAATTTAATTATTTCTCCAATATCCATTTTTTCATTCTTAATCATATCTCGTCCACTATAATCTTTGAAAATATCTTGTGTTGTAGGTATTTCGTACAATGTTCGTTCAATAATACGTGCTGAACGTTGAAAAAAATCTTGAAATTTTTCACTTTTAAACATTTGTTCTTTTTCTTCATCTGTTAGCTCAGGTTTTTGTTGTTGAAGATGTTGTTGTTGTGATTGAGATTGTTTTCTTTTTGAGCGCGGTTTACCATCTTCATCAATACCCAATATTTTGTTTGTAATTAAACTCATTGAATCATCATCACCATCACTAACATAGACTAATCGATTCGGATCGTTTAGTGTACGAAATTCATCATCCCATTGCATCATATTGTCTTGATGTGTTGGACTAATTGTGGGATCTTTTTCACCACTTTCTAACGTTTGAACTTCTTTTGAATAAGTTACTAATTCTTTCGGTGGAACACTCACAGTTGATAAATGAACAATTTGTAAATCGCATACTTTTCTTGTTGAAGACTGTGAAGATGATGTTTGATTTATCGATGATGCGGAGGGAGACGCAGAGACGTTTGGTGATGATAACAGCTTAGCACTTGAAGTTGGTTTAATGCCAACTTGTTGCAGGATACTATCGGGATCTGCATCGATTGTCGCTGAACTACTGGATTCAACAATTGATGATGCGGTATCGACGGGAGTTCCCCCACCTGACGGTGGATTACGTGCGAGTTTTGCTCGACGGATTTCTTGTAATTTTTGCTTTTTTAATTCAATTTCTGAACGTATATCCATTACTTAGAGTTGAGTTGTATCAAAATATAATCTAGAAATATATCACGATATTGTTCAAAGACTTTAGGTAGAAAAGGGTTCAACATCAAGGTTGATTCAGTTTTCATTTAATATAAAACAAAGACGACTTTATGCATCGAGCACCCTGTTATTTGTCCTTAGTCCATTGTTGATACATCTTCAGTACATCTTTCATTTGCATTCTGATTATAATATGGAGTTATTCGGAGGCAGTATAAAAATTTTATCGTCTGTTATAATATAACAAACATACAGTGACCAGCTAGAATAGATGCACTACATTTTTTGCATATTGAATGATCTATCTGATCATCTATATCACTAAATTACCAATACCATAGGACATTAAGCTACATAGTTAGTTTAGAAAACATTAGTAAATGTATCTTTGTCATTTTATCTCTTATTAATAAAGAGAATAGCTTTTTTTTCGAAATGATAACTTTGCGTAGAATCAATAAAAAATCAACGTTTTCTAGCAACAGCTGGTATCTATCATCGCCTGCTGTGACATCGTCTTTTTACCGATTCTTTTTTTGTAAAAGGAGGAAATGCTTCTATTAGTCTTCCACTAGAGAATGAATGATCAAAAATGATAAGCTATTTCATTTTACAGAAATTTTCTCAGAAAATTCTGTCCATGAATTAATTCTAGTAAAAATTATTCTTAACATAACGTTCCTTCAAATGTAGACATTATTGATCCCTTTAAAAGATGGAATGCATATATGTTTTGATCGAAGTTTCAGTAGTTACTATGAGGCGAAAGCCTTGACTCGGTCAATTGACGTAATAACTTTGAGCAAGTTATTTATGTCTTTAGTGCTTTAGATCATCCGTCCGATAACATAATCATGCGCAATATAATTTCTCTAGTTAGTTCCGTTGACTTTTCAGAACGAGCTAGTACGTGAATAGTACGCATGTAGTTTAAGCAATTGAGCGAAAGGACTATGTATCAATTTCAAGAATAATAGAATGATCACAATAAACTAACCAGCGAAGTTCTTAACAATAAATCTGCTGATGAGGAATAGTTTGACCTATGTGAAAAATGACTCTTCTAAAGATTTTTTATTTTGGACTAATTGTTTGTCCTATTTATTATTTTTCCTACAAAAAGAAAAAAATTTAGAATACATTCTACAAATTTTGCATTAATATAGATAAAAATGGATATAAGAAAAAAAGAATTATTCTACAACATTCGTCACATGCATAGACAAATATTTGTTCTTTGCCATACATATACTCATTATAAAAACATCTGACTAAAACGAGAAGAGTGAGAGATCTGAATAATTGAGCAAAGAAGAAGACCGGTATTGGTAAAAATAAAAAAACAAAAACAAATTCTCTTTGAATAAGTTACCAAAAACTGTCTTAAAGTCGACATATATCAGACAAAAGATTGAGGTGATCATTATCAGTACAAACAAAAAAAAATGTTCACTAAAAAGCTACAAAAAAAATTGAGATTATGTGCATGCAACAAATAAAATAGAGTGACATGCGCGTGTGAGAAAATAAAATATATATGATCTGACAAAATACAAAAGTCTCTACATACTGTTGACGGTAAAAGGAAAAACAAATAATTCACTGTTTGGTCAATGGGCCTCATTTTTTACTCATCACTGAATGTTTTTACATATTTGATTGATACTACGGATTGTCTTGGTTGTTGTTGATTTAACAATAGTGCTTGATTATCCTCTTTACTTATTAAATCTTCTTCCTCAACATCTGAATCTTCAATAACAATAGCTAAATTCATTGTATCTAATATTTCACTATTATTGTTTGATTGTTCCATGCTGACACCTGCAGAAGGACTAAAACTACGATTTGTCACATTTTTAGAATGTTCTTTTAATGATAAACGTGTTGCACGTTGTTGTTCTTCACTTGAACTATTGGTAGTAGTACCGTCCATGACAAGAATAGCAGCTTTTTTTTTGGGTGGAGGTTTTGGTGCCAAATCGCGTCGTTGAAAGAAGCCAAGCTATAAACGAAAATAAAAATATTATTAATTAACAAAAGATAGTACGAAAACACAATATAAATATCACACATGTCATGCAAGAGACAATCAATCACTAACAACACACTGACGCTTATGATAAATGAGGATGCGCACAACAAAGATTAGAATAGACTGTTCACTGTAAAATTAGCGGACAAAAATGATCTAGAAGTACACACACAGAGCACGAGAATTTACATCTTTAGTTACACATAGCCGAGTGGTGGTGTATTCCGTTTGAAAAAACCAACCTATGATAAATTTTCGATTGAACAAGTGTGTTCGATAATGAACTTTCTATCTTATCTTACCAGACAACAAACGACAATGATAAATATGAGCAAAATAAGTCCAGCCATTGCGCCCACAAGCACTGCCCAAAGTGGTAATTTTGGTACAACAATTTCACTTCTATTAGCAAATTCTGCTGGTGTTGTTGCCTAAAAAAAGTACAAATTAGTGTTTACTAACAAGTATTTTTATTTATTTTCGACGTACTGATGCGTTATCATTAACGATATTTGTCTGAAATATAAGTGGATCTTGTATACTGATTTGTGCATATGATTTGATATCTACTCTATCGTATGTGGTAAAATAATCTTCAATTAATGTACTATTCCATAAACGTGCCCGTAATTTAATAAAATAGTATTGATGTGCTTGAAGTGTCTTTATATAACAATTAATTGGATAACATCGAACATTACGATAGTTTGGATTACATGTTAAAATTAACGTTCGAATTGTTGATAGACTGTCTAGTGTCAGTGTTTTTATTGGAATTGATTCTGTTATTGCAATAATATCATCATCAATTAAATGTTGACGTTTTTTTCTCACATTAATTGAACTTAATATATCAATATGATCATGCCAGTGACGATCACGTTTACAATATCCTTCAATTTTTACTCCACTATTGGAGAGAACAGGTGATAATTCTATTGTTGGTTCCTCTGTAAGATATAATAGTAATTTCCCATCATCCCATTCATTATTCAATGTTTCATAAGGCCAATATATTGTCACCTTATGAGAACGAACAGTATTTGGACCAGAATTTACAATCGTATAAGTATGTATGATATCAATTCCAAATTGATCTAAATTTTTTACGGAACTTAGTCCAATTATTTTCCCACTAATAATTACTTGTTCTGGTTCATGTGTACCACGTATATTCATATCAGTTTTAAGTAAAACTTTTGATAACAATGTTACATTATTGTTGAAAATATTAGTATCATTTGTTAAGGTTGAAGAATTAAAATCAAATCGTAAAATATTTGCCAACGATATGTTGGATAATGTAAATATTAATTCGGTTATTGATACTTTATCTGATTGGAATGGATTATTAAAATAGTCGGTCATTTTACAACGTAAATGGTCACGCATTATCGGTGCACATACGTACGTTTTATCATCCTTAGAAGAATAAAAAGAAAAATTTTGAATTATTATATTTGATAAATGATTTTGAACTTACCATAACAGCATGAGAAAATTGTACATACGAACTTGGATAATAAATATCAATTTTTGTGCCAAATGCCGGATCGGCCTTTCTACGAGAAAGATGTGGTGAAATATTAGATAAATTTAAACGTACACGAATTTCAGAATCAATGCCTAGCACTGATATATTGGATGATCTAAAAATAATAAAATGTACTTTAAATTTTCTTCAGAACATGCTCAAAGAATTTTTTGTGTACATGCGTCAGCATATGTGAAGAAATTTGATGAACAGCTAAAAGAAAGAGGCTCAGATATTTGTGAAGCTCATTTTCAAAAAGCCTCTGTGAATTACATGCATAAGCATACGAGCTTAATCTCCTGTTTTTATAGCTTCTTTTCATATACTAAATGTGTAAATATGTTTTGCTTACGAATCGGTTAACATCACTTGACTTAATTACACAAAAAATCAGAAAACAGTTGATCAGAAACTTGAAAGTTTACACCGATTTGATTCTTAGAGAAAACTGTAGTCTTGGTAAAATTATTTCAAGCTTTTTGTTGACTTACTTTTGCCCGTTAACGAAGTCAGCTGTCAATTGTAAATCAGTACTACATCGATCAGCATCACCACAACCTTTGTAAAAATTAGCCTAAAAGAACAAAGATTTAGAACAATGTTAAGCTGAAATATACTTCTGTATTTGACTTACTTCAAATTGTATGGTTCTTTGTTCTTCCGTTGCGTTAATCATGGGAAAACTATCCTCAGTATATGTTCGTGTTCGATGATCATTTCTATCATGAGATATATTATAGACCAGTTGAAATTGAATTGGTGTAAGAAAATCATCGTTTCCACTCTAAAAAATATCCAATTATGATACTTCTTTCTATTATTTCTTAAAAATATCTTACTTTTGTAATAAATGTTTGGTTTTTGCATGTTCCCAATGTTTGTTTACTCGTTATCGTTGGTAAATGATTAACAGTCGATATAATACGACCAATAGTTGATAGACGATCAGCAGATAATGTGTATATGATAATTAAATTTTGTTTGTCAACTGACTTGAAACAAATGTTCACATCAAAACTAAAGAGACACATCTAACATCTGTATGATTCAGAAAATATTTAGTAAAGTATTGTTTACCAAACAACAGGTATACTATCAATTGTTTCGCAACGTCGGTTTTCTGCACTATATTTTATTGCCTGAAGAGCTTTCATATTTTCAATACGAACATTGACGTTCACCAATGGATGAGCTCTAAAAATGCAGCCATACTTTCTCTTGAAATCTCAGCAATTAATGAAAGAAAATACCTAATTATCAACGTCATATCTGACTTAGGTACACCCACAATTAATGTTGGATAAATAGATGAATTTTGATAAAGATCATTTGTAAATGTTGATTGTGTTGCCAATGAAAAACCAAAATCACGAACAAATGGTTGTTTAATAACATTTACTAATTGACTTGGTACTATTTTTTGACTAAATTTCCATTGTGTTTTCCAATTGTCTTTACCAAGATAAATGTAAATACTTCCACTATTTATTCCATCAGATTCACCTGGAGCTGATATTGCCAAATCTTTACAAAAAATAGAGGATAACAACGTACAGTTTCTTACAGTGGCTTCAATTTAACTTACCATCAATACCATCTTTATTCAAATCCGGCAGACAGGCAATAGCAAATCCAAATCGAGAATGAGCAGGAGCTACCAATAGTTTCTGACGACGATCATTTGTGAACTAAAAATAGATTATATTCACCATTTGTCAATAGACAGATGAAGTTTCGACTACCTTTCCGTTTAAGCCAAAATAAATATAAACAGCGCCACCATATGACGGTCGTTTTGAATAAAAAAATGGTGCACCAACCGCTAAATCTGTGTGTCCATCACCATTCAAATCACCAGCAGCCAAAGAGTAACCAAAATAAGCACCTAATTGTTCACCAATTAATTGTGTACGATTCGTAGACATTTCCAGTGTATCAAAACCAAAGTTTGACGTGGAAACAAAGCGTTTATTAAAAAACCATATTTCACCACGTTGATTTGATGCACGTGGAGCACTCGCTAATAACAAATATTCTGTTGAAGATGTCAGTTGTTCTCTTGTTTTTAATTTAATCATTAACACCGAATAACCTAAATAAAAAATGAATGAATTAGACATATGAATAAAATAAGATAAATAGAAAGACTAACCTAAGTAACTATATTCAGCAGGTTGAACTGAATGTTGTCTTAGCAAATATGGTTGTCTTAAAATTGTATCTGAGTAATCGGCTTCTACTCTTCCAGACCACTGGAATGCACCTGGTTCACCAAATGCGATAATGGATGAACGCTGCAAAAACAAGCAAATTGTCTGTATAAGGCAACAGACTAAACAGTAGGCTGTAAGAAAAATGACAGTTCTTCTTACCGATGATTGAATTTGAGATAGACTCATTCCACTTTCACACACTGTAACACCTTCATGCAATAATTCTGTTTCTGCATCAAGATCACAAAAATCGTAATACAAATAATCACGCTACAATAATAACATGTAAAAACATGTTGACTAGTGTTGTCAGAAATCTGTTTTGAGTTACATACACGATCTGGAGATATTTTGATACAGCCACCGCGCATATCATATCGTTCTAAACTTATGCTACGCATCATACGATAGCCACAAGCCTAAAAAAAGTAAAAATAGTAGCACAGATTCAATAACTTGTTCATCAAATGGTGTCTACCACAATGGTATCGTCTGCTGTCGCTGCCACAGCTGCACCGAGCCAAGCATCATCAAGTATATTAGAAAATGATGGTATTACGTCTGCAATTTTATCTATTTAAATAAGAAAAAGAAAATTCAGTATCACAAATCACAATTCTATTTTTCTCTTACTTTCAAAAATAATTGATTTACATTCTTTCGTATTTTCCGGACACTCGTAAAGAGTACCAAACAATCTACCAGACTCATATGTTACATTAACATCGAATTGATTGAATATACGAGCTTTTGGAGCACCCACATAAACCCTACAAGAAACCAAGTAAACATGAGTTAACAAACTTAAAACTGAATCGTTGTCAACTACATAACTTGAAAGCTCAGAAATACTTAAAACTAGTTCGAAAACATTTCTCTTTGGATACCACTGAATGAGAGTCAAAAGTTTTGCTGTTTTGCATGAAATAGATGAAGAATAATTCATTCAAAACCAGGAGTAATAGAATTAATAGCAAAAAAAGCTTGCCGACAAATTATTAACGACATTACATACCATCGATGCTTTCCAGGTGCCGCAGCACTCACAACAGCATATCCAAATAATGAATTTGGAGGTCCAATGAGCACATCAGGTGACTCAATATCAAGATTGAACGAAACAACTGTTTTAAAATAAATCATGAGTAAATTAAGAAGACTGTACATTATTTCTTCAGCACCCTGTTAATATGGTCGAATACAGAAAATCGTAGGTAGAAAGTCGATATCTTTTTGACTTTGCATATTTTAACTAATAAAGCATTCTAGTTGTTACAGTTTTTTCATTCAGACGTTAACAAATGGAACATATTCTGTCTTTTCTTGAGATGAACCAGCCGAAATTGACAGGAGAAAAGATCCTAATCGTAAAGTGAGTCATTTAATGCCAGTATTTTATTAGCCGGAAGGGGCTATTACTAAATAACTTGCGCCTCTTCAAAGAAGACAACAATTCTTTTTTATTAGCATCCTATCTCGTCTTTTGATGTTCGTAATGAAAATCAATTGATTTTACATTTCTTAACACACTGGAAAAGGGAGAAAATTTTACGGAAATATCTATAGTTATTTGTGGTCAAAATAAGTGTTAGACTGATAACCGTGACTGTCAACGTATTTTCAGCTTGAAAGGCATTGATAGTCGCGAATATGAGTTTTGACATAGAAACAGTGGGAATAAGTGATATTTAATGCAAAAAGATGGAGTAATTCGTTTTAGGGCATACTTAAATGTTTTTCGATGAATACAAGCAATTCTGACAGCCTGGAAAATTTTATTTGAAAATCGATTAATAACCCAGTGACTATCACAAACTATATCATGGAAAACATATTTTAGAACAAATCATAATTATATAATAGAAAGAATGGGGAAGCACCCTGAATCATTGCATTGTTGATAGTGAAGATGGCTACGTCTCAAAAGAGACACAATATATCTTCTCATACAATCTGGTCTCACGAGCGATATCCCGTTCGGAATCATATCACCGGAAAAAAAATAAAGTTGGTTTAGAGTTACTGAAAAGTGATTTTTCGTATTCATCACACTCGATAACCCAGAAGATTTTCTATTTTTGGCTCGGGGTACTTCCGAAAGTTTAGGAAAAGTTTTCAAATTAATATTATTTTTCCATAGAAAACTTTTTGCGCCATTTTGTTTCAAAATTTTTCTTAAACTTTCGGAAGTACCCCTCACCAAAAATAGAAAATCTTCTGGGTTATCGAGTGTGATGAATACGAAAAATCACTTTTCAGCAACTCTAAACCAACTTTATTTTTTTATTCCGGTGATATGATACCCTATATCCCGAATGGGATATCAGAGAAAATTTATATCCTGATCGGGATATTTTTACAAAACATTTTGGAAAAAATCATTACCGCAAAAATCGTGACGTTATTGCAGAAAAGTAATAAAAAAAACAAAAGTAATAGCATAAGAGAGCGCTCCCATGAAAAACTGAGTCGGAATCTAAGTTGCGCTAGTCCTGATTCAAAAGTCTACCGTTCACGATTTTTTAAATTCTAGTGGACATATACAAAACAATCTGATCGGGATATATTTTTATATCCCGTTCGGGCTATGAGACCGAACTGTCATAAGAGATACAAATCCATATTTTACAATATATCTCTTTTAATCAATTAAGAAGTATCTCTTTTGAGAAACGAATATTTTGACAAGAAATTGCGTTTCTCAAAAGAGATGCATTATCTCCTGTTTCTAACTAGAATCTTATCTATTTTGTATTCTAAATAAAAATCAAACTAAATATGAGGTAGAAGCAATTGAGATTATCTTAAGCGGTAATTAGTACTTTAACTGGTTCAAAAAAACTCCGCCACTCGACTTAACCTTGAAGATAAAAGGGTTACATAAAAGCGTCAGTGCTGTGTAATTTAAATTTTATTTTTTTGAAACTTGTATAAATAACAATGCTCAAATCAATATTGCGTTACTCTTCAAAAAATTATCATGGATTTTATACGAAAAGGCACGTCTACCATACTGTTCAAAGAAAATCTTTTCCGACATCAACGTCGGAAATACTAATTGCCGCTTAAGATAATCTCAATTGCTTCTACCTCATATTTAATTTGATTTTTATTGGGGATATTGAAATAAGAAATAATATACCTCTTTTGAGAAACGCAATTTCTTGCTAAAATATTCGTTTCGTAAAAGAGATACTTCTTAATTGATTAAAAGAGATACATTGTAAAATATGGATTTGCATCCTCTCATGAGAATATAAATTGTATCTCTTCTGAGAAGTTTCGAGTGAAGATGCAAAAAAGAATGTTTACATATGAAAAAGCATTAAGTTTTACATATTTGTAAAAGAAAACAAATTTTTGGCGAAGATTTACTTTTTTCTTTTAAATGTCTTCAGAAGCCTTACAAAAAAGCTTATATGTCATATTTGACAAAAAAGTCTGTTCGATGCCGATGACATTGTTCGTTTTCCTCAAACAATTTTCTATTGCTAAAAATCAATGTCGCATTTAAATTTTGTTCTCGTGTTTTGTCATGGCGCCATTGCCGTGTTACAGGCAACAATTTCAAACCGTTTTCGACTCTCACCAAAAGGAAAATCTAAAATGAAAATCTAGCATTCAAACATTGATTAAACATACAAATTTTTTGTTCTCTTTTTCAACAGGCCATTGACTCACAGGCTTACGACATTAATTTTACACCGCTATTTTATTTACTCATTTTTATTTGCTTATATTTTAGCATCAGCCAATTCTCTGTGATCATTCAGTTTTTCTCCTCTTCTGTAGTTTAATATAGCTGCAATTCAGTATTGATTGACTATAAATAATGTGATTAAATTTATTAAATTGATGGATTTAAATCGATCAAATATTCTTTCTATTTTAAGTGTATCGATGACCGCAATAGTTGTCGAAAGAGAAAAAAAGTGCTGCTGATTATGACTCTTATGCTTTTTTTTCAGGGTCATCTTAATTTCAGATTTTTCTACTAAATACACATGTACATGTACAGCAAGAAAAGAGAATGTTATATAAGTATATGGTTCATTTTCTCTCTCTCTCTCTCTTCCTCTTTGTCGTTTTTTTCATGTTATTGTGTCCGTGTTATCGCATCTCCTGTTTAATACTAATAGAGATGGATGTTAGACATGAATTATTCGACATAATATTGGAGTGGTGAGAAATTTGCTTCTTACTACAAGATGATGAATGAAAAATAAAAGAAGTTTGATTTAGTAATTTTCTTGACAGTTTATTGTTGTGTATTTAGATACCTGTGCACATTTTAATAAAACGACCTTTTCAATTTTTAGTTTTCTCTTTTTCTATTCCGTTCAACTATAGATGAGACAATTATATTGTAAAATATGAAAAGTTGGATGTAAATCTCAGACTGAATGATCTATACAGAAATACAGAGAAAACGAAAATTATTTATTTCATATATTTTGAGATATGCACCATAAATAAATAGGGAGATGTGAGTAGAAAAAGTAACGATATTTGAATATAAAAGAGGAAACGTGTGTACAATTTATTCATATTTTTTTTTTTGCGTTTCTGTTTAGTGGAATAGTTAATTGCAGTGACAATAATTTTGTTGTATATGCGATGCTATTTTTATTATCATCATTATTCGAATTTTTTATTTGTAGAGTTGGTAAGATTCGTATCAGACTGCTCTCAATTTATCTATATTAATAGGAGTGAACAAGTTCGAGAGATACTTTCTAATAGCATGTCTTACTTTCGTGAAACGTTTCAGAATAGGTGAAGAAAAAATAGTTTGCGAAAATTCTTTTTCTATAAAATCTTTGATATTACTTTTACAGTAACAGTAGTTTCTAAACAGATTAGACAGAAAAGTTTAAAAGTATCTCCTAATGTAGCGTTTGTTCGAAAGAGATTAAATAAGATATTTTAAGAATTGACCTTGACAGAATGTTTTAATTATCTCACATCTCATTCTTTTTGCTCTTTTTTTAAGGGATATTGAGATGAACAAAAAAATATATATAGAACTCCAATAATGAATTCTCGGATCTTATCCAAAAGCGCATAAGAGAAAAAACGAGTATTATTTGACTACTATTGCACTAAAATGTCATGAATTAGAATGGACTATGAGCATTTGAGCGCATTTTATTTTCAAAAAAAATTTAGTACATCCGTTGTACAATGTGAAAGGTTATGATTGATGACTTTTGTTAAGGTTTATTAAAACATCTGTATTATAGCATAGGTCGTCTTAAATTTCATACTCGTACAGTTTCATGAACGAGGAATGTGTTTTTTCATTACCTAGATAGACACACCATATGCACATAGAGATAACAAAAAACTCATTAATTCTTGTTTTTTCTTTTTCTATCAAAAATTTTTTGAATAATAACGAAAGCGTTTCGTTTCAATATTCGTGATATTAAATTACCCTACAGTGTAATAATCGTCTGCCTATTGGACTATCAATGTGGACCTTGATCGCACTTTAAAATACAGTTATCTTGTTAATATTCGAGCTCTAATTTACTTCATTTTTACCCAAAACTTTCCTTTGTTCGTTTCAACTTTTTTCTTGAGATCAATACAAATTCAATAACAACTTCCAGATAATGTTATATATTAATAAGTTGTTCAACTACCAGTAAAAAGAGAGTGCAAACATAACACTCGAACCTAGTTTGAAGAAAAGACGGGAAATGACATAAAAAATCTACAATTTTTCATCATATAGAAGCTCGACTTAAGTATAGAGACAAGTATTTCTCGTTATTTGCATAGAATA
This sequence comes from Didymodactylos carnosus, assembly GCA_905250885.1. Classification (NCBI taxonomy): domain Eukaryota; kingdom Metazoa; phylum Rotifera; class Eurotatoria; order Philodinida; family Philodinidae; genus Didymodactylos; species Didymodactylos carnosus. The sequence goes on along the minus strand of CAJNOQ010000565.1, from coordinate 3,214 downwards.
ATGCATCTATCTCTTTACAGATAGTTAGTCATTCAGTTTGATTACTCGTTCTTCTGTTTAGCACACAAACTTTTTAATTACAATTTTAATTCAAAAGAACTCCCAAAAAATATGAAAGACCATGATAGATATTTTCTTTATGATCTATCTACCACAAACTGACCGCACATAATGAGTGAGAGAATAACCTTGTTGAAAGAAGAGAAAAATGAATATACGATAAAGAAAAAGAAAATAATAATCTTACGAAGACTAAAACAAATTGAAGAAGGGTTATAACACGATACTCCTAAACTAACAAAAAAAAAAGAAAAGACGAACAAGAACAAAAATCGAGCGAAACAAATGAATTTTTTGCATCATCAGATAAAAATAGATAAAATATAAATTTTTGTTTCGTATATGTATATTTACAAACTCAGAAGTAGCTGGCAGAGCATTTGTTTGCATAAAACAAAAAAAGGAACAAGAAATACATCATTGGCAACGACTAGTGCCTGAAGTGAGTAGTAGAATAGTGAACAATTAGAGCTAACATACATACTTCAAGGATCATTATCTGTCATTTATTTGTTTTCTAGAATGAGATTTTATCTTTTATTATTACTTTTCGGCTTAACAGCTGAAATTGTTTTATCAACAATTTTATTAGCAACAAGTTCGAGAGAACTAACATTTCGAGAAAATCGACTATACAAACGTTTAGTAAAACGCCAACTACAAGGTGAACAAATTTCATTATAGAGTGGTTAGGTTATTACACTAAACTTTTCATTATAGATTGTATTCCGGAAAATTGTGCGGTTCCAAATTGTGGACGAGATTTTGTTGCTATGCGTTTACCCAATGAATGTTGTGAAAAATGTGTTCGTAAGTGCTACGTCGTGATGCAAGATGCGCTTACAACTTATTATTCATTTTATAATAGCCAATGAATATCAGCAATCGATCGCTCAACAAAATCCTCAAGCTCCTCAAACCCAATATGGATATGATCGATATCCTTACCAAAATCAACCACAGTATCAACAACCACAGTATCAACAACCGCAGTATCAACAACCGCAGTATCAACAACCACGTGTCGATGTATACATATTTGGTCCTGATGATGGCGCCAAAGTATCGGAAGGACAAAGTATCTATTTTGATTGTGAAGTTGTGGCACCATATCAACAAAATATTCAGCCAAGATGGTTACGTCAAGGAAATCAAGTATGTGTTTTGTCTTTAAAATGATATGACGGATTGCATACGAATCAATGGTGAAATTTGACCGCCAGAAACTGTTATCTAAAATATTTCATTTTTAACACAAACGATTTTATAGTTCTCCTTTTTTTTCAGCCATTACCATTTAAAGCAAGAAGTTCACCATTAGAAGGAAATCGTAAAATTGTGCGTCTGGCAATTGCTGATGCAACAGCAAGTGATGCAGGACGATATGAGTGTAGTGCTGGTACTGGCAATCCTGCTGATCAAGCATCAATCGATTTGCAGGTATTTGTTATTTCATCTAGTATAATTTCATGCGCTGGAAAAATCCCATTATACTGTACAGGTAACAGCCGGTGGTCAATATCCAAGACCTGCGCAACCAGCACCTTATAATCCTTATGGGGATCAGTCGGGTTATAATCAGCAATATCCTTACTATCCTCCGAGTAATTATCCTCAACCACCTCAACAACCAAGTTATCCATATGATACTAATCCGTATCCACCTGCACAACCAAATCCTCCTCCGTATAATGATCCTTATAATCAACCTGGTTATCCTTATTCGAATGAAAATCAGCCACAACCTCGTCCAGAAACAAACGATGACCAATCGGGAACTAATGAAGACGCAAACAATGTACCACGAACTGATCAAGCAACAACTCCTCCAGAATCTGAAAAACCTGCACCTTCTGAAAAAGAACCAGACGATGATGCGGGAGCAGAATATGATGGCGATTATGACGATGAGAATGCAAGATAAAGGACATATGCACACACATTATTTTCACTCCATTAATATTCATATATGCAATTGACTATTATTGTCAACAAAAACCTCACCATACTAGATGTTGTTATTACAGTGAAAAATGATATTTTAGCACATTCACATGCCGTTCTTCTTTTACTTTTCTATTTTTCCAGTCAATAAGTAAACTAACATAAGTTTTTTTTGAAAAATTCAATTTATTATCTCTATATGATAGAACAATTCAGTTGATAAATGATCTTTTACTTTGTGTTCCTTGTCTTTTTTCCAATTCATTTTCATAGGCTTTTTTTAAGTCCTTTTTATAATAAAATTCAGATAAATTTTAACTCAGATAAAATAAACTATGACTGATAATAGGGTAACAGGAGTTACCCTCACTAAAGGTAGAGTATTTACACTTTTACTTGATTTTCTAACTTTCGAAAATCTGTTCCTCACCTATGAACTGTTCGTTTTCTAACTTCTATGCTTCAATAGGATCTAGGGTTTTGTTTGTCTTATGCTGAGAAGAATTAGATATCTGTGATACAACTCTCAATCATATGCCTTTTAATAGCACTATGACATAGTGTGTCAAGCAACAGTGACATTCAAATATATTTATCATTACGCACAGACAATACAAACGCATTTCACAGACTATCAGACATCAAATCGCTACAACACATTTTACGATTGTACAAAAGCACAATTAATTTTCAAAAAGTAGTTTCAGATAAACTACGGTTATGTTGTCACGATCAAATATGTCTACTCTGACTTTCTATGTCGCGAAAATCGACTACACTGTGAATAAAAAATGCAGCCTGGCAATGATACTGTGTTTCTCGTATTTTCTTCAGTAAAATTTGATTTACTATCAAACTTCAATTTTGACAGAAAAAGTGCTGCATAATGTAGCTATTCGAAATGCATTTTTAATTACTTTTTATAACGGATGTCAGTTATACATCTATCCTTCTAGCAAAGTCACCTCTTAGTTTCTTTTCTCTTAGTTCTTTGTCGCAATTTTTTGGCTGTGAAGACTCAAATAGACGCCGTTAACACAACGGTTAGTTGCGAAGTACTATTACCGTTTTTTTGAAAAGAACGCGCTTGGGAAGATCGCTATAATTTTTGAAGGTAAAGTGATAGAGGCTTGTGGTTCTCACTGTTGGATAGAGGATCAGGATACGTAAGCGCAGGCAAAAACTAGGCTTCCAGGTAAGGCTTACCATG